>JADRCD010217096.1:0-12612 GCA_019843815.1 Montemys delectorum
TATGCAACCTCGTTCCAAATTTGGGGGGATTTTTTCATCCTTAGCTGAAAAATAATAACATGTAGTCATAAATATTGTCATTACATTTGAATTTTTCCTTTAGATTAAAAAAGTATAAAATTTGGATTTTTGTTACTAACCATTACCCTCATGCTATTAAATGGTGTTAAATCTCTTTCAGAAATGTCCTCTATATGATTATACAATACTTACTTAGAGTAAAATGAAACTAAATTCCTCTCCATGAGGAGTCTGTGTATTTTTCATATAATATGTATTTTAGTATTGCTTCTCTATTCTTTTGTTTTAACCATTGTTGTAAATTTCTTTGTTTCAGTTGCTGCCACAGGAGGAAGTGTAACAGAGTAATAAGCAAAAAAAAAATGTTTGTAAGCTAAGACATAGGTTATTTTTCAAGTATGATTTTAATAAATATGTGATAACTTACACATGGTTAAACATGAAAGTAATTCAATCTCAGCCTTTTAAACTAAGCATCATAGGCTCTATGCTAATACTTAGCACATTTATCAGTTGTGGAAAAAAATTTCACACTTCGAAATATCTGCTGGGTATGGTAGCTCATGTCACAAATTCCAGAACTCAGAAGGCAGAGAGAAGTTGATCTGGCCTATACGGAGACTTTTTGACATTCAGGTCTACATAGAGGGACCTTGTCTTACAAGAGTTCATATTGTCATATTAACTAACAGTGATTGTTAATTATACTGAAGTATATACTATACCTGTATTATTCTAGAAAACAAGACAGGATGATAGTCAATCACTGTACATGCTTGGATGACGGCATAGTCCTCATCTGATGTAAGAAACAATGGGAAGTTGCTTGAGATATTTTGCTATCGTTAAAGGGCTCAGTAGCAATGGCATAAGTCAAGTCATCTGCTCATGCAAAGACAAACTAAGCAAGAAGTGGAGAATCTTCCTTTTAAAAAGCTTGGCTGCTACCCACAATGTACATTCCACATTCAGTTTGGTTCCTACTCCAATTGAGACAACCAGGACATTTATTCAGAGCTGAGGCAACCTATTCAGGATATTCTAAGTTGTTCACATTAAAAAATAATGGCATGAATTATACAAATTTTCTTCATTGTATAAAATATAAAAATATATTTTATATTAAAATTTACAAATATTCATTGACCTATGTATTTTTATTAGGACATAGCTATTTTGATTAAAATAGATTTTTAGATTTTTAGTTTGCAATATCAACATTACACAAATACTGATACGCACTTCCATGATAATAATGTACACATTTTATTGAATTGAATGGATAAATAAAATAAAAGACAAAAGCAAGCAGGCAGACAATGAGACAACAGAGTTTTTAAGTCATGTAAATCATAGAAGCAATACAGATAGAATGACAATTTAGTACAGGTAAAAAATGGAGGCATATTTAATGGAGCAAATAGGACAGAACAAACAGACATAGACAATGTACTGGTTGCTTTTTACAACTTGACAGAAACCTGTACTGATTTGGGCAGGGAATATCAATAGAGAGGGAATTTCTGTTCGATTGGCCTGTAGACATGTCTTCTGGGCTAATGAATGATGTGAGATGGCACAGATCACTGCATATACTGCTATATCTGGGCAGGGAATCACCAGTTATATAAGAAATAAAGGTGAATGGACATGAGGTACAAACCAGTAAGTATCATTTTTCCTTGACTTCTGTTTAAGTTTCTGCCTCCAGGTTCCTGCCTTGAGTTCCTGTCTTGAATTTTTTTTCCATAATGAACAATGATGTGCAAGTCTAGGTGAAATAAACCCTTTGTATTCCAAGTTGCTTTAGGTTATGGTATTTTATCACAAGAATAGAAATCCTAACTAGGACCACACACTGTGAGTCAGCCTGTCTTTTCCAAAGGTATATATTCATGTGATAGAGGAAAAGTAGCCTTTTAAACAAATTCTTCTTAAATAATTGTATAAGCATATGCAAAATCATAGACCTTATGTGTATTTACAAATATTAACTCAAAATAGAAGTAAATATGCAATAAAATCTACACATATTAAAAAATAAAAAAGAACACACAATAACATGTTTTTGCATAGATTTTGTTTAGATATAGTATCAAAATTATATTTGATGAAAGGTAGAACTGCCTGCCTTAAATGAAGATTTATGACCTGTGAAAACTAATGACAAGGGAATGAAAAAATATCACCACAAAATGAGAGTAGACATAAATATAAATGTGAAAATCATTATCCACAGCACTTACAGAAATCTTGAGCTAATAATGATATAAACAACCTGAATTTAAAATGTGCCAAAACATTCATTAACCAATAGCCTTCAAAAAAATAAGGTTCCACAGGTACAAAATGAGCATACACCAATGTCTCCTTGTAGACATCTAGCCTTCTGGCACTTATAATCCTTATGACTCATTTTCTATAACATTTACTGAGCCTTTGGGGGGTACATATCTGAATATACATATATATTTTAATATATCATATATAATATAATTTATATAAATTATATATTAATTTATGTAACATATATATATATATAACCATACATAAAAGTATGTGTGTACATATATATATATGTGTGTGTGTGTGTGTGTGTGTATGTATATATGTATGTATGTATACAGATACATATAAATATATATCTATTATATACTTTTATGTATGGCCTTATATCTACATATATATATGTTTATGTTTATATATATGTATGCACATATATATATATATTTATATATAACATATGTATATAAAACCTAAGGATGAACACCCTGAGATCTCTTGCTTTCTTAACCTTGTGGGTCTCTGTTCTAAGCATAATCTACTATATATACATATTTATGTGTGTGTGATAAAATTTGAGAAATGTTATAGAGGCGTGTACATCATGGTAGTAACTAACTACTTTCTGATTGGATTTGTGTTTAACTCCACAGATAAATCCCATACCTGGCAGCACTGTCAGTCTTAGAACCTGTGCCTAAACAGATCCTAGGTACTAGAGGAGTGCCTACTATCATTAATCTCCTAAATAGTCATAGTATTAAAGAAACTCCTCATGATGTCACATTGTATTCATAACAGACCCTAGGTTCCAGAGGAGTACACACTGTATTACTCTCCTAAATAGCCATAGTATTAAAGAAAGAAACACATCACTACTCCTCATTGTAGTCATGGATTAATAAAATGTGCGGAGAAAAAATCCTATGGTCATGCTCTCTAAAATATTTTCTGCATACCAAGGCTAAAGTTAGAACTTATGGAGAGGGATCACAAGAAATTCTCTAACAAAATGAGAAGATAAATATTTCCAGTAGTAAAACACATTGATATTACACAACCAATACCAGGATATCTGAAGAGGGGATTTTTGATGGTCTTGTTGAAAACACATAGCCTCATTCCAATCATTGAAAACTGTAAAATAAACTAAAAACAAAATCAAGGAAATCCAGCCTATAAACAATATTCTTTTTTTTAATTTTACCTTGTTTGGTTCTTTGTAAGTTTCCCATTATGGCCCCTAGTCCTGCTCATATCCCTGTCCCTTCATATACATCCTTGGCCTTGTAATCTCCCTCCAAAATAGAATACACAAGCAAGCAAATAAATAACAACAACAACACCAAAAAAAAAAAAAAAAAAAAAAAACCACCAAAGCATAGAAACATCCTATAATGGAAGCTGTAGTATACAGTGTACATATCTATAGTATATTACTCTGTCCACACATCTTCACTTGCAAATATTCATTGCAATGAATCATTGCTCTGGTTCGAGGTATCTGGCTTCTGTGACAGCATCAATATTGTAGTCTCATAGGGACTCCTCCTAGTTATCCTGTGAGATAGAATTCTCCAGGTTTTGAACAACAGGACTGGCCCTTTTAAGAGTTCCAATCATTCACAGATGACAGAGATTTTGGGTTGGGCCAATCCAAGCCCTGAATCTGGGTCTCCCTTATTTATACCACCAGGGCAAACTCTCCAGCACTACTCCCCCTAGGCCACCCATTATATAGTGTTAACACCATGAAAGATAGGAACGATTGAAGAAGTAATGTGGTCTCAAAGAAATTACAAAGAAAGTAAAAGGAAATGCAAAGATCCTCATTAGAATTCTGGAGTAAACAAAAACTTACATTTCATAGAAAAACTATGAATAGTGAGTGAAATTTTGATAAAATGTTTCATTCTCAAATAACTAATCAAGCTAACAATTTTAATTGTGGCTTTATAACCTCACTTTCATTAGGTTTGACTTGGAGCCCTGTGTTTCCCAGAGATCTGGGAACTACACATAAAACAGTTTTGAAAAAAGATGTAAATGGAAGTGCTTAATTAGAGATTGAAGATATGCCCACCTAAATTAGCTTTTTTCTGTCTCAAATAAAATATGCAAGCTCAATACATATTACCCTAATGATAATATTAGCAACATTTTTCAGTTTTAAGTATGTATATGATTAGAATATATTTATTTCAACATATATATTTGAAAGAGATGCATCATAATGTGTTAAGTTATAAACATATGGTGAAATATTGAAAGAGGAAGTGTCATAGCATTCATGTTCATAAATAAGAGAAAAAACCTAGTTAAATACAGTATATACTAACATGTATCAATTATTACATGTCTAAATTATTACTTGCAATTGTTTAGTGAAACTTTTGATATCCACAGTCAGCATTATGTAGGCCATGTGTTAAATCATAGATGTTAATTTGTTTTATTTGGCTTTACAGATATATTTAAAAGTTTTCATAGTAATTTTCTATTTAATTTTGTGAATGTTAACATTATAACAGAGAGAAATATAGTCAAAATATGAAAGAGAATAAAATATTATAAAACATTTAAAAATGTAAGATGAGTTTATTCATTAAATATTCATATTTTCTCAATTTGAACTTAAATTAGAAATTCAAGAACTCACTCAGAGCATTAAAGAGCACTGAGTGTCTTTCAATCCTCAGAGTTAATCCCAATCATCAGTTTACGAGTAATGTAGCCCATTTATTTAAAGATTTAGACACTCTGACAGCATTCGCTTTTTAACTTTAATTTTTATTTTATTTCTAATGATTTGGACTCTAAATAGAAATAATTCTATAGTTTATATATTTTTTTTTTTAGTTAAATGAACTCACCAAACTCCATTCTTTTGTTTTGAGTGTCTATTTGCTTTTTCATTTACTTTTAAAATTAGAATTTAATTACATTTTCCCTTTCAAAACTTTCTCATGTATCCCTCTCAGCTCTCCTCTTTCCCCACTAACTGTTACTGTATGCATAAATATATATATACAATCCTGAATTCAGCCTATTGAGTCTATATAATGTTACTTATAGGTGTTCTCAATATTGACCACTAATTGTTTTGCTATTTTCTGTTAAAGACTACCTCTCCGACTCCAACATTTACTTATTTATTTATCATTGAGACCTCATGTTCTCATAGTGTTTCCCCGAGACTTATGTTTGGGTGTGTTTTACATATGGATCTACTGATGGTGAGATCCACAACTCAGGATTTTGATTGGTTGTGGCTTTATCCAGTGGTTCCCATCTGTTTTGAAGAGAAGTATCTATGATGTTGAGTGAAGACTATTTTTATTTGTGGTGTAAGGACATTTTATTGATTGCAATTCTTAATATAATCATACAAGTCTGCTACAATGGTCTTTAATATCTAAGTATTTATAATTAAACCTGCTTTTTATAATAAAACTTTGTCTGTAGAAATGATATTTTACAATAATTTATAAATTATTTTGATTCTAACTTTTAAATTATCCACAATTTCACTTGACATTAACCAAATGTCTCAGGTGATATTTCTTATGTCAGGTTAATTGTAGTTTAATGCTGTTGAAAACAAGTCTCTAAATATAATCTTCTTTAAAAGAAAAGGACTAGCTGGCCCTGCACCTAGCCGAGCACCGGGCCCAGCATAGCTGCCCTGGAGCCGGCCCGGGCAGCGCCGCCCCCTCCTCCGCCCCCGCCGCCACCTCTAGGGGGGGCCTTGTCAAAGCTGTTCCTTTTCCCCCAACTCACCGGCTGCCATCTGAGGAAGTGTTTGGTATGGATGGGGTACCTAGGTTTGACGTTCTGAAGAACCACCTGGTAAAAAGAAGGTCGGGTAGATGAAGAAATTGCACTAAGAATTATCAATGAGAGTGCTGCCATAGTTTGGCGGGAGAAAACCATGATAAAAGTAGAGGCTCCAATTACAGTGTGTGGTGACGTCCATGGCCAGTTTTTTTGATCTGATGAAACTTTTTGAAGTCGGAGGATCACCTGCTAATACACAATACCTTTTTCTTGATGATTATGTGGACAGAGGTTATTTTAGTATAGAGTGTGTCTTGTATTTATGGGTCTTGAAGATTCTATGCCCAAGCACAATATTTCTTCTGAGCGGCAACCATGAATGCAGACACCTTACTGAATACTTTTCCTTTAAGCGGGAATGTAAAATGAAATATTCGGAAGGAGTCTATGAAGCTTGTATGGAGGCTTTTGACAGCTTGACCCTCGCTGCACTTTTAAACCCACAATTACTTTGTGTTCATGGTGGACTTTCGCTAGAAGTACACACACTGGATGATATTAGGAGATTAGATAGATCTAAAGAGCCACCTACATTTGGACCAATGTGTGACTTGCTGTGGTCTGATCCTTCTGAAGACTTGGGAAACGAAAAATCACAAAAAAACATTGGAGTCATAATACGGTTTGAGGATGTTCTTATTTTTAGAACTATCCAGCAGTGTGTGAATTTTTGCAAAACAATTTGTTATCGATTATTAGAGCTCATGAAGCTCAAGATGCAGGCTATAGAATGTACAGAAAAAGTCAAACTACAGGGTTTCCTTCATTAATAACAATTTTTTCGGCACCTAATTACTTAGATGTGTACAATGATAAAGCTGCTGTACTAAAGTATGACAATGAGATGAACATTCGACAGTTTAATTGTTCTCCACATTCTTACTGGTTGCCCAATTTTATGGATGTTTTTACATGGTCTTTACCATTTGTTGGAGAAAAAGTGAAAGAAATGTTGGTAAATGTTCTGAGTATTTGCTCTGATGATGAACTAATGACAGAAGGCGAAGATCAGTTTGATGGTTCAGCTGCAGCCCGGAAAGAAACCGTAAGAAACAAGATTCGAGCAATTGGCAAGATGGTAAGAGTCGTCTCTGTTCTCAGGGAGGAGAGTGAAAGTGTGCTGACACTCAAGGGCCTGACTCCCACAGGGATGTTGCCTAGTGGAGTGTTGGCTGGAGGACAGCAGACCTCGCAAAGTGGTAATGATGTTACGCAACTTGCTGGGCCTCAGATGGACTGGGGCACACCTCACTCTTTTGCCAACAATACACATAATGCATGCAGGGAACTCCTTCTGCTTTTTAGTTCCTGTCTTAGCAGCTGATATACGAAGGGTATTATATGATAAGCATCTGATTAGTATCTGGCCATGGCATAATAGTGATAGAACGAGTTGTCTTTTAACAATCAGTTCCCCAGCTTTTCATAAAGTAATATGGGAACAGCTCATGTCATAATTCTGAAATATTAATATTATATTCATTTGTTTAATGCACCCCTTTCTTTTAAAAGCCTCAATCAAGAATGTGAATCAGATATATATATATATATATATATATATATATATATATATGTAAAATGGAAATGTAATTACAAGATTCTTACTTTTAAATTTTACATAATTGTATTCGATTATTGCTTATATTTTCAAGTATTTATTTTTTGAGTTAAAAATCTGCTTAGGCCCCAAAACTTCCTTATGCACTCATTTGTCAAAAGATTTATGCCAAGCTTTGTACCCTGGTAAATGATTAGAGTTTGTTTTCTGTGGTGTTTGTCAAATGTTCTATGTCTAACTGACTGTCTGTAACATGCTGTTTCCTTCCCCTGCAGATATAGCTGCTTTCCTAAATCTGTCTGTCTTTCTTTAGGATAGCTGTATGTCTGTAAATATATGTTCAATTAAATTACTCTATCCGTTTGTCTGTCTTTTGATGTAGAAGCAGCTTTGTAGCCCCTTGATTTTAGGTTTGTTGCATTTGTTGCTGCATTTGGTTCGTTCTGAATATGAATGTAACATTAGATATTAAGCTATTGTTATAAAGGGTTGAATTTAAATCATGTAAGTCAAAATTGAAAGGGTGTTATTTTAAGTGTGCCTTTATTTTGCATGAAAATAAAAAAAAATATACGTAAAGCATTCCTGTAAAAAAAAAAAAAAGAAGAAGAAGAAGAAAAGGACTAAAATAATTGACCAATGAAGATAAGATGTTACAAATTAAAGTAGTAAAACAAGTCTCAAAATATTTTCCCTTGAGAAGAATTAAATACTAAATTTTCTTTCTTTCTATACATGTGGCTTTTTTCTGCTTCAGTAACACTGTTAACCCAAAAAACATATACAAAGTGATACATATGAAAAAAAATCTGAAACCAAAACAAGAAAAACAACAACTCAAAACCCCAGAAGTATTTTCTATGTGTAGTTCAATCATTCTTCAGTATTACTATCTTCAATTTGTGCAGAATAATCACCTTACTTAAATAGTCATTGTCTTTACACTGGCATATAACTATACAAATTTTAAAGTTCATCACTAAGAATATATACATGTACATAGGACTACTTATAATGTACTTCTTCAAGTACTTTTTATCATTAATTGTTGAAGATGAAATTTATGTATCAATGGCAGTTTCATTTTCCAGTGTGATCTGATTTATTCTATATATGTTTGTAGAGTTTACTATTTTTATACCATCAGTATTCCCAGGTCCTTGTACTCAGGGGGAAAAATCATATCACAGATATTGAATTTTGTAAGGATTGGTATTAGCCTAGGACACCCCAAAACCAAGTTCTCACCACAAAGGTGATATGTTTATTCCAGACGGACAGAAGATGGCAATAACAATCAAAGACAGGAGGACTAAGGAGACGAGGAAGGGAACAATCAGGAGAAGAAAGGGATATGTGTCCTGAAGAGGAACAGAACAAAGTACTGCATCTGGATAGAGAGAAGACAGATGAGTCTAACAGACAAATGGTGGTTTATAAAGTTATAAGGTGAAACCCTGTGTTAGCATGAGGCATATAATTTTACTTAAATTAATTTTAATCTAGAGGAACCATGTTCAATTCCTCACACCTATATGACAGCTCAAAACTATCTGTAACTCTAGTTTTAAGGGCTCAGACTCCCTCACACAGATGTACATTTAGGCAAAACACACATAAAATAATAGTAAATAAATTAATATATATCCAGCCCTCTGGAAAAGGCAAATGTATTAATGCTTTTAATTTAAGTCATTTTAGAGGTCCAAAATCTTTTACTATAATTCAAAGGTATGGGTTTACTGCCTTTTTTTTAACAATATGGATTTCTGTACAGGTTTCTGTGCAGGGATAACGCTAATATATTTTAAAGTTTTCTTTCGTTGTATAAACTTAAGGTTCATGTAAGATTCTGGGAGTCGTGACTTGGATTCACCCAACACAGGTTAACTGGACTCTAGTTCAATCCTCTCAATTGCCATCTTCAGCTTTTCTACCTATTGTTTATTCCTAAAGGGGAAGTCACAACTGTGAGATTTTCCTTTAAGTTCCTGAACTTTAACGTCTGTTCCTAAACGATATCGATCCCTTCTGGTTTGCACTAGGTTGACAGATATATAGTGTAGATAATGAACTGTATCAAACAGCCAAGAGCCCTGGACCTGCTAAAGGCTGGTATAACCAATTCCAGCCAATGTTGCCTGTCTTTTCAGCTGAGTTAGCAAGGACAGATGCTTCTGATGAATTCCCCTACTGCTGAGTTCTCAGCCTTAGCCATTGACTGGCACTCCAGCCTTCCTGGACCCTGACAATGGCATTCTAATATCAGCTGAGAAGCGGATACAGAGAGTGTGTCCTATTCTATCCTAAAAAAAAATGCTGGAATGATGGCTTTAAAGCAGTGGGTCTCAACCTTCGTAACACCGTGACTTATAACCTTCATAATACTGTTCCCTATGGTATGGTAACCGCCAACCACAAAATTGTGTTTGTTGCTGCTTCATAACTGAAATCTTGTAACTGTTCTGAATCATAATGAAAGTAACTGGCTTTTACGATGGTCTTAGGTAACTCCTCTGAAGGGATCATTCCACTCCCAAAGCATTGCAACTCAAATATTGAGAAACATTGATTTATATCTAAAGCATTTAGAAATACCTACCTCATATATGGCTAACACAAACTGAGAAATGAAAAGTCTATACACAGCTGTGACTAATCATGATGTAAAATGAGTTGAATTTGAATCTTAAGTGCTTTTATCTAGGCACCCAATGAGTTCATCTGTTTTCCTTCATATGTGTGTATGTATGTATATATGTATATATATTTACATATGTAATATTCTTTCAGTTTATGAATATTACCAACAATGCCAAATATTAATAGATTCCATACATTTGATAGAAACATAAGGAAAGATTACATTCTTACTTAGATATTTGGCATATTCATCATGCTTCCCAATTTTGTATCTTAGTATTTCTATCTCTCCGGATGCTTGTATATAATGGTCCAGCAGGGAAAAGGCACTTGTATTCATAAATCTTTCCAGTCCCCTGTGGTCGAGAGAAATGTTCAGTTCCCCACCTCATAGTGTTTATGGTCACTTAGGATTCAGAACTGTAGGAGCAACAGGTAAAGGAATGGCTAATGTCAACTATAAAAATTTTGGGCATCAAAATATGTAAGAATTTATTTGCACTAGAAAAATCAATTGGTAAATTAGAAGTTAACAAATTTACTCATTAACTGAGGCAGTCTTTTTACATGGTAGGCCCTTGATCTGCTTTCCTCAGAATAAGGAGGTTACTGTATGGCTTTGGGGTAACTTCCCATGTGTATGCAAACCACTCAGAAATTATCAAAATTAATTTGGCCAAAATTCAAAAGAGTCATCACAGAAAATGAAAGAGCCCTACTTGGAGGAAATAAATGGCTCCCCTTTTCTTTCTCACTTTTTTTCTGTCTAGTAATTCAGGCATCACAGGGCCCTCAGCCTTCTTGGTAATTACAGTTGGCCCCTGCGTCATTACTGGCTTAACCGATATATAGGTTTTTGATTAGGAGTTATTAAGCTGATGGTAGTTAAGTCAAAATATATACAAGTACCCACCAGAGTCAAAGTTTTGATTCTGTATAACCCAAGGGAGGAATGTTATGGCTAATGTTATGTTGATAGCTAACTTTATGTTTAAAACTTTAAAATATCTGGGCTTAAGAGAGGTATAAAGCAAAATTAGACCTCCAGAACTTAAGGGCTGGAAAAATTAAGGGTTACCTTGGTCATAGTTTCATTGCTGTGAATAGATGTCATGACCAAAGCAACTCTTATAAAAGAACATATTAGTTAGGGCCAACTTAGACTTAAATTAGAGGCCACTTTTCTTCAAAGGACCACTTTGCTCTCATTCAAGCAAAAGTTGTCTCTGCTGCTGCGAAGAAGCTTGTTTTACGAAAGAGGATCTCCTGCTTCCAGGAGAATTAAACTGAAGCTTTGTGTTCTTTGCCTTCACTAAATTCCAGGTATAGACCTGGCACCAGTATCTGAACAAGAGCCTCTTCTTTTTCAAATGTATTAATAAACTAGTGAAACTCTGACAAAGTCATGGCTGACGTCTCTGGACTTTTCATAGCTTTTCAATTCTCTAATTCAAGAGTACTTCTTTAATTATTATTATTAATACATACACCAATCCATGTACATATGTAAGTATCACCTTCCTTTTGTGCTTTTCTCCTGTACTGTGCTGTGAGTCTTAGGTATTGACTCCATATTCTTTGCTAGAAATTTAAGAGAACTCTATGTCCCTTAATCTGATTGATTCAGCAGAATGTCTTTAATATAATGGATCAATGTGATGTGAATGGAATATAAAATGTTGTATATCATGTTGGGTTATGTATCCCACAGTCAGTTATGTTCTCTGCATTGGGAGCACTAAAGAATTTCTGTAATTGCCTATGTTTCACAATCAGATATATAGTTTTTATTTTTTAATTAAAATTTATTTATTTTTTATTTATTAATCATTTTATTCATTTATATTTCAAATGATATCCTCTTTCCTGACTTAAACCTGTGCAAATCCTCCATCCCTTTGCCCCTCCATTTTGCCTCTATGAGGGTGCTCCTCCACCCACTCACCCACTCCCAACTCACTGTTCTAGTATGCCCCTACACTGGGACTTCAAGCCTCCACAATCAAATATTTAATGAGCACTTTTCTGTGAATATACAAATGAGTATATCTAAATTAAATTATTTTTGGAAAGTAGCATTAATAAGCCCCCATCTCACCCTACTGCCAGGGTTATGGTCTCACTAGCAATGGGACATTTAACTATATTTATAGGACCAGGAATGCATTTGTTCCTATTGTGCAAGCCTTAAGTTCAACTAGATAGCTCTTATCTACAAGATCCAAATGCCACTCTTGTATCCATGGGAATATATTGCAAGTTCAGTTCCT
>JADRCD010217097.1:4879-37137 GCA_019843815.1 Montemys delectorum
GGGAGGGGGAGGGGGAGGAGGAGGAGGAAAGCACCATGCTAGAGAAATCCTAATAGTCCACATCCACAGCAGCAAACACTGTGGTGTGGCATCACTGACCTGGAGTGAACGACCAAAAGTGAGCCCACACAGTAGGAGACATCTGATTCTACATAACGGTGGTGATGGGAATCTGCAGGAAAAGGCTCACCGCTGTCAACAAATGGTGCTGGGAAAACCAAATTTCCACATGTAGGAGATGGAAGTCCCTCCAACCACACATTAAGATTATTTCAGCCGGGCAGTGGTGGCGCACACCTTTAATCCCAGCACTTGGGAAGCAGAGGCAGGTGGATTTCTGAGTTCGAGGCCAGCCTGGTCTACAGAGTGAGTTCCAGGACTGCCAAGGCTACACAGAGAAATCCTGCCTCGAAAAAACAAACAAACAAACAAACAAAAAACAAAACAAACAAAACAAATCAAGATTATTCCAAATGAATCAAAGCTGCAAAGGCAAGGCCTGAAATGCTCCAGGAAATCATGGCACACATAACCAATTAAATCACTTTATACATAACCAATTAAGCCTAGGACTTTGAAAATTATATGGGTAATGTGGGAGATGGGCTTAGGAATTAATATGTGGGCTTCCCTGAAATTTAAAAACTTCTGTACAACAAAGGAAAAGTGACCGAAGAAAATAGATATCCTATAGAACAGCAAAACAGAAAAACAGTTGTCAAGTCTAGATCTGGTTGATATTTCAAACTGATTGAAATCTGTAAAACTGTTGGTCTACATACCCGAGTACATCCTGCAGGCATCCCTAGCTGGGCTGGCTGGAAGGAAAGGACTCAAGAGGTTGGGATCTGGCCAGAGGAGCCAAAATGCCACAGTTCTTCAAGAGGCAGCCAGGGCAGGGCGGGCTATTGGACCTCTTCTGCTTCTGTAGCAGCCCCAGAGTTAGTGGCCATGGAATGAGATGTAAATGGCAGCTAGAAGCCAGGGCAAGATCCGGAAGAGCCACTAAGGAAGTGGCAGGATGTGGCTGAGATTCATCGCCAGTGGCTTCCGCAGAGGCTAGCCAAGCAGGTGTAGGCAAACCTCCAACCAGGACTGCTGGTCAGGGCCCAGATCCAGCAAGGAAAGCTTCCTGAGAGAAAACTCCTCCCAGGAGCAGTAAAACTCAGTAAGATAGATGCTCTCAGATGATTCTTCATGAAATAACTCATGTTCTTTTTCCTCGTGGACAGGGACTTTATAAGAATTTGGGGTTTGCATGGGATCCAGGGGTAGATGCTACTGGTTGGCTCAATCTGAGATGTTAGGATGCTTTATTTGCATGGGGGAGGGCCTCGGGTGTTCTACGTAAGTGGCGTGGTCCTCCTGGTAGAATGTCATGTTCATGTGTTCCAAGACACGTAGACCTTGTTCTGACTTGGTACTAAGGCCTACTTTTCCCAACTATGAAAATTCCTAGGGTTTTGTGAACCTATTTCAATCTCTGCAGGGTCTTCCATCTGATGGCAGGCTCCACTGCCTCACATAAAACCATACATGGGGTAATGAATTAAAAGATGGCCTACAACTATCTGTAACAGGCAGGTCGGAGCCATAAGCTTCTCAGATCTGTGCCAGACAGAGCCACTCTGCCTAGTGAACACTGAGTTCCAGCCTGCAATCCTCCAGGCCCTCAGTTCTACTTCACTTGGGCCCTGGCAGCTACAAGGAACTGACAGCTGCTTCTGACACTTAGACAATCTACCTGAGTCCCTGCCTCTGGTGACTTCACCTGGCCCTAGCACTGCTCTTTCTTCCCACCTGTATGGTGCCCACGTGGGCTAGTCAACTTGTCAACAACGCAAGCAGGAGATATCCGAAAGAGGGAAATGCAGTTGAGAGAACACCTGCTTCACATAGCCTGTAGGAAAGCGTGTGTGTGTGTGTGCGTGCGTGTGTGCGTGCGTGTGTGTGTGTGTGTGTGTGTGTGTGTGTGTGTGTGTGCGCGCATGCGTGTTTCTTCATCAGTGACAGGTATGGGAGTTTGGTGCCCTACTGGAGGATGTGTCAGGAGCCATAATAGGATAAGCTAATAACTTGCAGATGATCTTCCCAAGATGGTCTGCTTTGGATTATAATCTTTCAGAAGAAATCTGAAAGAGAAATGTGATTGAGAGAACGCCTGCATCACACAGCCTACAGGAAAGATGTGTGGAGCTTTTTCATCAGGGACTGCTATGGGAGTGGGTATCCCACTGGGGGATGTGCCTCTACTGGGCAGCATGTCCTGAGCAGGAAAGTCAGGCCAGGATTCCAGTCAGCAGCCCTCCCCTGTAGGCTCTCTCTCACTTCCTGCCTCCAGGTTCCTGCCCTGTTTGAGTTCCTGCCTTGCCCTCTCATCAAAGATGGTCAATGATCAGGATATGTGAGCCACATAAACCTTTTGTGCCCCAAGTTGCTTTTGGACAATGTCTGTCGCATCAATACAAAGTAAACAACAGGAATGTACTTTATACACTGGTCCTCATCAGGCAGTAAATGTTCAATGGCAAAGCAAGCATGAAGACTGAAGGGAGGCTGTTAGACCCGCCCCCTTGGAGAAAGGGGATTGGTGGGCAGAACTTTGGGGGATGGGCAAGTCCCAACTGCCACAAGCTGTTTTTCACTCACAGTAACTACCCCACTGCCTGAGATGAGGTACTCAGATATGCTGCCTTTATCTCCACACGACATTTTTCACTTTGGGACAGGGTGGTGTCAAGACAGGGTTCCTCTGTGTAGGCCTGAGTGTCCATGCTGGCAAGGAACGCAGAGATCCACCTGCCTCTGCCTTCCAAGTGCTACAATTAAAGCTGTGTACCTCCACCACAGGGCTTCCTCATGGCATTTCTAACAGTTCAACGACCAAATGTGGAAAGCCCAATGACCATCCACAGCCACCAGGCACAGGGACAGTGGCAGATGGGAAGTAGGCCCAGTGGCCTAAGGGACCAAAGTTTCAGGTGGGCAGGAGGAATACATTTCAGACATTCTACACAGCAGGGTGATGGTCATCCTCATGCGATCTTTTCTAAGATGTTCTGAGCAACTGCCAGCTTCCTCTGGCCCTAGCACTTTAAGGAGACAGCATGGAGACAGCATGGCTTTGAGGGAAGTGGTAGGGGATCAGGCAAGTTTGGATTGCTTCCAGAGCTAAATCATAATGTCTCCATATTCTGTGTGCAGGCCCCAGACTATTGGTCTCCCAAGTTGAACATTCAAGAGTCAGGAAGTATTGAGGCTGCAGTTGACCTGGCCTGTGATGCAGGTCCTGTGCTGGATAAACTACACCAAGAATGCCATGGGAAAGAATATGAAGGTGGCTTGAGGACGCAGAACTGGGAGTCCTCTGTCCCTTTCCAGAAGGCTGTCTACAAAGCTGAAAGGGAGCCTGGACACATTCCTGTCTCTCATATATATATATATATATCTGAAATTAAGTATAGCGAAGACTGAAACTTTAGGAAGAGCCTAGACAGAAGGCGGCTTAGACTCGAGGTGTCACCACATCAGTCAAGGCATGCAGGGGAAACACCAGGCCTTTGTCCTCAGCCTCTAGAAGAGCTTCTGTAACCTCTAGAGACAGAATGCTGGCATGGGTGTACCGTTCTGCCACCAGGAATGACAGCTGTGACTGAGACCTTTCTAGTGCCCAAAGTTTTGCTTGATGCACAGCTCCATGCCTCTGAGAATGTGAAATGGCTGTCTGAGGGAGGACAGGCATGCCTGAACGGGACAGCTCCCACATGCTGCACTATGGCAGGCCATCTCCAAGCACAGACCTAGGGCAGTCACAGTGACCTCAGAGGACTGAAGACACAAAGGACAGTCCTCAGTACAGCAAGACCTCAAGGACATGTGTCCTGTGACTATGAAATTGATCCTGGCAGCTTGGTAGTAATTAATGCACTTGCAATTCTGTCTAGCTAGGCCTCCCCAAGTCTCCAGAACGGCTGTTCTCCCTTCTCCCCATCCCGTGCATGGGTCATGAAATCCCAGCCTTCCTGTGACAGAGACTGACATCAGGCCTGTGGAAGGGAGCACCTCAGAAGGATCCATGGGGAGGTGATGCTGGTGCTGTCCTAGGTCTGCTGTGCCTAGAGAGGAGGGAGGAGCATGTCAAGGAATGAGAGGAGTGTGGGGTTTGCTTAATTGGCTTCTGCCTCCGAAGGACAACCTGGTGAGGATCAGTCACCTCTGATGAGACAGGTGCCCCATCATGAGTTCCACTGTAGGCTTCTCCGTCAGGAGGACAGTTAACCATCAAGGCAGGATGCTCCTGACCTTGGAAGAAGAGAGATGGAAAGGCTTTCTACATCCTCTGAGGCTTCTGCTGCAACTTTTGAAAATTGCTTCCCATATAGAGAGAGGACATTGCCGCTGAAGGGAAGAGAAAGTACTGACTTAGCGTGAGACCTCAGGCTCATCAGATGTTCCACGCCAAAAATTCATTCATTCATTCATTCATTCATTCATTCTCTCTCTCCCTCTCTCTCTCATGCCTCTACCCTCCCTCTGTCAGAGAAGAAGAATAATGTGCCTAGAATGTGCCCAGGTTCTCCTGCCCATGAACCTGGTCTCCAAAGTCATGCATTTTGTTGTTCTGCCTCCCATAGCAGGATGTTTTTGGATTCAGGTCTCTGAGCTCAATGCCCTATTTCCTGGCAGTAACAGAAACTTTGCCAGACTGCTGCCTCCCAGAGCATCCAGCCTGCACTGCGCTGTGCTGAGCTCTCATGCACTTTGGTGGTCATGGGTTCTTTCCTTTGCTGGGATCCCTCCCCATTCTGCAGCTGTGCATTGCTTCACCAACATCCAGATGATCCTGTTAAGTGAGCCACAGACTTCATTAAATCCACTGGGGTCCTACTGCTCTCTAGAAACACCCTGGAGGAAATCCTAAGTGATCTTCACACATCACTGGGAACCTGAGAGGTTGGAAACGTTGGCAGGCCTGAGCTAAGCAGCCCAGGCTTGTCCTGCAGATAACTCTCTCGAGACATGAGGAGTCTCCAGGTTTCCAGCCAGGGCAGAATGGTAGGGCCTCCTTGTGTACACATAGTAAGATAGTCCTGGTCCAGCATTCCACTGTACTTAGGGCATGAGCACAATAGTAGTGAATCCTTTTAGCATGGGGCCAGGTTGAGTCCCCATAGAGGATTGCATAAAGAAACTTCAGGAAGAATGAGTGGATTAAAGTCTGAAGATAAGGGGAGGAGGCCTGCACTGAAATGCTGTGTCCCAGCACTTGGGAGATCAGTGGGAGGGAGGGGATGACATGGAGTAGATTCATGTTTAGGGCTAAGCTGGGCATTTTGACCTCTACATTTTAGTATGGACACAGATACTTGGACACATACCCTGGCTTTTATGTTAAAAGGAGTTCTCCATAAAGAGCTCATGGACATATGTCCGGCAGCTGCCAGGGGTCCAGGCAAGCATTTTGATGAGTAATTTACAAATTAAGGAGTGCAGGTTCCATTAAGCAGCTTGATGGAGGTCACACAACAAATGAGGTTTCTGGGTCTCTTCATTCTTCAGCCTGCCACCTCCCTTTGGTTCCCTGAATTAATTATTCCTCCCATTGCATCCCCCATGCAGACAAATATCTATTACCATGTTATTGTTGACTACATTTAGGAGGATTCTAATACTCTAATATAAAGTTAACATGGCTTGAATGTTATTTCAATCCGTTATGACAAGTGTATGATATTCCTAGGATGTAAGCCTGGGAACATTGTCATTTCAAAGACAATCTATTTTCTCTGTCTGGAGCCTGCCTTTCGTGCACAGTGGAATGTCTGGTTGTCTGTGGTTGGCTAGTTTTGCAGACTCAGGCATGTTCTTGTCTCTTTAGCCCTCATCTTTTGCTCAGAGACCAGAGGAAAATACATTTGCAATTAGTACTCATCAGGTGACAGATGAGTGGATTCCCAGTGACACCACTTCCTAGTTTGCAGAGGCTGCCATTCTCTGGGTCCTCATATGACAGGGACTTCTGTCTATCTGCACTTCAGTGCATGCTAAACTCTTATCCCTCCTGTCTTAGAGACACGAGGCCTGTCTCTAAACACTATCCCCCAGGTGTCAGGGCCTTACCATTGCAATCTGGGAAAGATTCAAGGATGGGACTCTTTGGAGCTGCATCCTGTAAAAGCACCCTGAAAGACAAGCCTTCATTCTCTGCCCCGCCTCTTCTATGGCTCCTCTCAGTTTGCAGTTTGCAACCAGGTTATTCCCCAAAAGGCAGGGGCACTGCTCCTGAGAGTTTGCTGAAGCTCACACAAGGGACAGCCACAGAACACTTGTGGGGCTGGGCTCTACCTGGGGCTCATTCAGGGGACAACAGAAGAAAATGAAAAGCATGGAGACACCTTTGCCCCACGCCATGTCTTCAGTGAGGTGCTATTCTAAACACAGAAGCCTCACCAAGCATAAACAGGATCAATGCTTCTTTATGTGGAAAAACTGAAGGAGAAAAAATTATGGGGCAAAAAATAAAATCTATGGTCAGAGTCCAAGTCTTTGCAAAGATCCTTCAGGCAAGCCCAAGATTACAGCAAGGTCTTTAAGTATGAACTATGTCCCATTTTTCTTCTCAGAATCTCTCTTCTGCACAGATGATGTGTATGTCATACCAAAGTCACAGAACATGGAAGGCTAAGATGGTGTGGCCTGAGTAGGTCTCACTTGAAATATCCCGTCTGTGAACTTTGCTCACTCATATTTGGCAAACCATGCTGTTTCTGTGTATCTTCTAGTGGGTGCCTTCTCTTGGGCACCTGGAAAACGTGGTACATAGGGTTTTCAGCTGCCCAGAGACAGGACCTGGCACTTTGTGGATCCCTGCTAGGATGTTGTCCTGCAGCTCACCTTATGTGTTCTGTCTGCAGAGGAGGCATCCTGTGCTCCTATTGTAGAGAGCATCTGGCCCAGGCTCCACCCAGCATTACTATTGTATGACTCCCTCCAAACGGGTTCTGGGGCACTGAAGGGCTCAGGCCCACTATGTCCTGCTCTAGGTTTGATTGCAAGACCAAACTCAATGACTTTATATTGCTGTTTACACCTAAGCAGGTGTTTAATTTCTGGTCCATGTGTTGGGATTGTCTGGTCTTGTTTAGGAGCAGTATTTGATGTCATTATGATTTTTTCAGATTGTTTCTGGGCATATTCTTTCTGAAAATACTAAGATGCCTCTGCCAAGAGGAATATCCAGGTATTAAATAAGTGTAGATGTCATCATGACATGGAACTTGAAAATGGAACTCAGAAGCTGTTGCTTTTGGAGAAGAGCAACATCAACATCATCAGCGCAGTATTGATGCTTCTCTCTGCTTTCCAGGGCCATAGTAATGCCTCTGTGGTCCTGCAAGTCGGGGAGGCTGACTGTGCTTACAGAGCCAAGTCCACACAGCTATAGGGAAAAGCACCACGTGCCTTCTGAGGTTTCTCTTTCTGAAGAGGCTGGCCATGACGTGAGGTTGAGCACCTTCCTTGACCTCAGCTGACAGACAGGGAAAATCCCAACACATGGACTAGAAATCAAACCAAGGTAGTAACATAGGGGTCCCTTAGTTCCAACAAAGGAAAAAGAAAAAACAGCTCCCTGCACTACAGGGACAAAACCCCAACCAAGACCACAAACTTATGCACATAGTGTTTCTTTTCCACTTACAATTCCCCCCACAAATGCTCCGTGTGAACAGGAAGTGGAGGGTGTCCGTCCCTCTCACCACATCTGCACAGTGGCTGTCTTGACTTTTGCCTTCGAGGCCTTTTTCTTCCTAGGGCTAATGCTAAGGACCTACATAGGGGGTTGAATGAGGTTGGTCCCCATTCGGTCAGGTGCTTCAATGCTTTGTTCCTAGTTGGTACATCTGTTTGGGAAGGATTAGGCCTTGTGGCCTTGTGGAAGAGCTGTGTCCCTGGGGCTGGGTTTGTAGGCTTTAAAGCTGGGGCATTGTCAGTGATTCCCTCTCTGCCTCCCACTTGTGGATCAAGAGAGCTCTTAGCTGTTCCTTTCACAATGCCTTTGCTGTGCCACAGTAGAGACTCAGTCTGTAAGTATGTATCTGAAGTACACATCCACTTTCATGTGTTTGCTGCCTTGGTCATGGTGTTGTATTGCTGCAGAAGGAGGAAGGTACAGACTTTAGTAACTACTGCTTGAGTGGATCAAATCTGCTGGCATTTACTCACTCACAAGTCAAAGCCAGTAGATACTTCAGTGGCCTTCGCTATTGAGTATATTGTATCTTTTGGGGCTGCTAAAATGTCGGTTTGGGGGAGGCAATCCATAGATCTAGGCACTAGGGATGCCTATGACCCAAAACCCTGACCAGTATAGCCTGATATCCAGTCATCAGAAGCTCCCAAAATGCAGCTTTTGTAAGCTGAAGCCTGTGCTGGGTCAGGCATTTTGAGATGAGCAACCCTTGAGTCGCCCCTTCTTGTGACTCCACATGCATACTTCATCAAGGAGCCCCTGTGAACCCGCTGGTTGGATCAGCTAGACTCTGGCAGGACAAACCCATGGTCTGCTGTTGGCAACACAGCTTGGTTGCGCAGATATTTGTTTATATCCACTCAAGGAATGCCTCCCGGAGCACAGATAAGAAAGGCGGGGCGAGAAGGACTCTGTCCCAGCTGCTCTGCTGCTTCTGTGGCCTGTGCCACCTCACACCAGTCAGAATGGCTAAGATCAAAAACTCAGGTGACAGCCAGGGGGTAGTGGTGGTGCATGCCTCTAGTCCCAGCACTTGGGAGGCAGAGGCCGGCAGATTTCTGAGTTCAAGGTCAGCCTGGTCTACAGAGTGAGTTCCAGGACAGCCAGGGCTACACAGAGAAACCCTGTCTCAAAAAAAAAAACAGGTGACAGCAGATGCCGGCGAGGCTGTGGAGAAAGAGAAACACTCTTTCATTGCTGGTGGGATTGCAAGCTGGTATAACCATTCTGGAAATCAGTTTGGCAGTTTCTCTGGAAATTGGACATAGTTCTACCAGAGGACACAGCTATACCACTCCTGGGCATATGCCCAGAAGATGCTCCAACATGTAATAAGGACACATGCTCCTCTATGTTCATAGCAGCCTTATTTATAATAGCCAGAAGCTGGAAACAACTCAGATATCCCTCAACAGAGGAATGGATACAGAAAATGTGGTACATCTACACAATGGAGTACTATTCAGCTATTAAAAACAATGAATTTATGAAATTATTAAGGAAATGGATGGATCTGGAGAATATCATCCCGAGTGAAATAACCCAATCACAAAAGAACACACATTGTATGCACTCACTGATAAGTGGATATTAGCCCAGAAGTTCGGAATACCCAAGATACAATCCACAAACCACAAGAAACTCAAGAAGAAGGAAGACCAAAGTGTGGATACTTCATTCCTTCTTAGAAGGGGAGATACAATCCACAAACCACAAGAAACTCAAGAAGAAGGAAGACCAAAGTGTAGATACTTCATTCCTTCTTAGAAGGGGGAACAAAATACCCATGGAAAGAGTTAAAAAGTGTGGAACAGAGACTGAAGGAAGGACAGTCCAGAGACTGCCTCACCTGGGAATCCTTCCCATATTCAATCATCAAATCTAGACACTATTGTGGATGCCAACAAGTGCTGGCTGACAGGAGCCTGATATAGCTGTCTCCTGAGAGGCTCTGACAGTGCCTAACGAATACAGGAGTAGAGGCTCACAGCCATCCATTGGACTGAGAGCTCAGGGTCCTCAATGGAGGAGCTAGAGAAAGGGCCCAAGGAGGTGAGGGGGTTTGCACCTCCGAAGGACGAACAACAATATGAACTAACTAGTACCCTCAGAGCTCCCAGGGACTAAACCACCAACCAAAGAGAACATGGAGGGACCCATGGCTCCAGCTGCATATGTGGCAGAGGATGGTCAATCATCAATGGGAGGAGAGGCCCTTGGTCCTGTGGAGGTTCTATGCCCTAGTGTAGGGGAATGCCAGGGCCAGGAAGTGGAATAGGATAGGTTGGTGAACAGGGGGAGGGGGAGAGAGTAGGGGTTTTTTGAAGGGGGAAACCAGGAAAGGGGATAACATTTGAAATGTAAATAAAGAAAATATCTAAAAAAAAGGGGGGGAGGGATTGTCAGGTTGGGCCTTGGAAGTATTCATGCAGAGATATGAGTATGTGTCCAATTCCTAGGCCCCTTACTTGACAAATCAGGAAAGCTCAATAATGAGAAGATGTATAATTGAAAAAGCAGTAAAGCATGAAAGGGTGGGAACCAAGGAATAAGCTGTGTAAAGTACTGGCATGCATTAAATGTTGTATGGGTTATGTTTATTGTTTGATTTGACCTGTCACCAACATTACCTCAGAATGTAGGTGTTGGGCACTGATGCTGCAGATAGTACATTAAGTAATTGCTGGCTGGCTGGGCACACAGCTAGAAATGTCCTCATAATAAGTTGAGGGCCACTCGGCTTTTTCTTGACAGACCAATATGCCAGCAGGCCAGTCTTGTCCCAATGAGCACGTACCTGGCGCAGGTACTCATAGGAAGGGAGGAAGCACACCACCCCTCCAGGGACCACATTACACAAGTTACAGAGAATGCGGCCCGTCTCCTCCATCTGCAGAAAGCAAAGAGCCAGCCCAGACCAGATCCCATGGCTCTGCACTGAAGCCAAACTGCCTGCCAGCACTGAGATGCAAGCTCTTGCTGCCTGGAACCGGATGGAAAGGGCCTAGGAAAGAACCTAGACTGCATCTCTGCTCCTGAGAAGTGGTGCCTGGGCATCCTGTCTGCATCTGCTGCAGCATCATAGGACGAGCTCTTTCTGCGAACCCCATATTCTTGGGAGGATCTGATGACCATAGCCTGTCTGCTCTCTGGAAGAGGCTTTGCTGTGTTAGTGTCTGGCAGCAGGTTTGGGGGATGAAGTATACAGAATCGCATGTGGGGCTGCTCCAGGAGAACACCTGATAGTGCATCAGTTGGGTGTTGTCTATCCACCTCTCTGGTCCCCACGGGAAGGCTGATACAGCATCATCTGGGGCGGGGTGGTTAGGAAGGGTTCATGCCAATGTCAGCTATTCAGCTTCCAAGCATGGTTGTGGTGAGATCTGCCAGCAAGCCAGCCAACGTGTTGTCTCTCCCAGGGTCCTGGTGTCTGGGAAAGGACTCCTTTTGCCATCAGTGACATCACCAGGCATCCTCCTTCCCTCTTCCTCTCCTGGTGTCCCTGGCTTCCCCTCTGGGGTCTTTCTTATCTCTTGGTTAGCCTTTCTCTTACAGAGTCGTAGCTGTTGTAAACCTATTGAGCAGTCTCCAGGAATCGGGGCCTATCCATATTCTCAAACCTTTTTAACTTTTGAAGTTTCCTTTTCAATATCTGAGACCACACACCAAAAGCAGTATTTCCTGGCAGCTACCATCAATTCTAAAATGAGCTTGGCAAAAAAAAAAAAAAAAAAAAAAAAAAAAAAAAAAAAAAAAAAAAAAAATTGTCCAGGGCCAGTTGGATCCTGGTCAGTGTTGGGGTCTCAGTCAGGGCAGACACAGGTCCAGGAGGAGGTGGAGCTCCTCTGTTTGGGCTGTACTGTCCGGCAGCAATTCCACACCTTGTCCAGGGCAGCTTCTCTACTATTTCAAAAAATGTTGGTTCTGGGGATTTCAATGAAATGTATCATCAGGTTTAAAAGACAATTATCAAGCAAGCAGTCGCAGCTTGGTCCCGGGAACGCTGAGCTGCTTGCAGGCAGCAGGAGTGCTTTCCTATCCGAATGATGAACAACTTCGTATTCCTCCCAGTTTTAGAAGAATACTTAGTTATACTATAGAGACACGATTTTAACAACTATTGTCTCTAAACCCAACATTTCACCTTAAAGTCCTGCACACAAAAAAAGCACTTACCTGTGTAGCTCAGGTCTCCTGTTAGCGGCAACTCTGTGGACGTGCCGAGCCCATGCTGCCCTGATCTATAGCAGAACACTTTTGGTTTCATGTTTGTCAAACTAATAACATGTTTGAAAAATTTGTGTGGTGTAGAATTATCAGCAGCAAATGAAAACAAAACCCAAGGCCTCTCCTCCCATTGATTTCTGACAAGGTCTGCTACATATGTGACTGGAGCCATGAGTCCTTCCATGTTACTCTTTGGTTGGTGGTTTAGTCCCTGGGAGCTTTGGGGGGTCTGGTTGATTGATATTGTTGTTCTTCCTATGGGGTTGCAAACCCCTTCAACTCCTTCATTCCTTTCTCTAACTTCTCCATTGGGGACCCCATGTTCAGTCCAATGGTTGGCTGTGAACATCTGCATCTGTGTTGGTCAAGCGCTGGCTGAGCATCTCGGGAGACAGCGATATCAGGCTCCCATCAGCAAGCACTTCTTGGCATCAGCAATAGTGTCTGGGTTTGGTGTCTGTAGGTGAAATGGATCCCTAGGTGGGGCACTCTCTGGATAGCCTTTCCTTTCCCTCAGTCTCTGCTCCATTTTTTGTTTCTGCATTTCCTTTAGACAGGAGCAATTCTTGGGTTAAAGTTTTTGAGATGAGTGGGTGGCCCCATCCCTCAGCTTGGGGCCATGTTTATCTACTGGAGATGGTCTCTACAGGTTCTCTCTCCCCTTTGTTGGGTATTTCAGCTAATATAAACCCTGTTGGGTCCTGGGAACCTCTTGCGTCCCTGGCGTTTGGGACTTTCTAGTAGCTTCCTCCAGTTCCCCATCCCCCACTGCTGCATATTTCTGTTCAATTTCCTGTACTTCTCTCCTGTCCCTTCCAATACCTGATCCTGCTCCCCGCCTTCTCCCTCCTGTCTTAAAGTCTCTCTGTCCCTGAGCAGCCAGCTCCACATTCCTCTCACTCATGTCCTATGCTGCCATCTAGCGGATTGTTGTCGTCTGTTTCTGATGTGGTGGAGTGAGCTCTTGAGCTGAGCTGTGTCACTGGAGACAGAGGCCAATTTCATGATGTCTCCCTACCGAGAGGACCATTGCAAATGCATTTACTGAAGCAAGCCTGGGTCTCCATCCTATTTTCTCAGCCTGGAGGGGAACACAAGCAGTGTTTGTAGACAGCATCTCTTCCTGGAAATAATTTACAATTCATAAGGATTGTAATTCCCCACTGAGTACCATCTATAATTAATTATTAAGAAGTCTCTTTGCTTCCTCTTTCCGCCTGTCTTTACCACCACCTCCACACATTTTTAATATAATCTTTGGATCCTCTCTTGGGGATTTTAAGGCAAAACCCACCTGGACTTCATTGGGTTCCCTGACTATGCAAGGGATGTGATGGCAGATTCTGAAAGCAATGGACTGACTGTGCGCAGCATCCAGGACAGACAGACGAGAGGAAAAGAAGTGCTCTATTTTAATTCCCTACCTCTGCTCTGTTTTCGATTGCATGATTCCAACTATGTGATATTGGACATAGTCAAACCAGGAGAGTCTGAGAAAGAATGAGGCCAGAGCCTGTGGGAAGGGGGGCAGGGATCTCGGAGGCTATAAAGGCCCAGTTAGGCAAGTGTTGTAGTCAGGGTTACTATCTCTGAGATGAAACACCACGGCCAAAAGCAGGTTGGGGAGGAAAGGGTTTATTTGGCTTACACTGTATTAGCAGGGTTCATCACTGAATCGTCAGGGTGGCAACTCAAATGGCAAGAACCTGGAGACAGGAGCTGATGCAGAGACCATGGAGGGGTGCTGCTTACTGGCGTGCTCCTCATCTTGCTCAGCCCAGAGGTAGCACCAACAACAACCATGAATTGGGCCCTCCCAATCAATCACTAAAGAAAATGCCCTACCACTTTGCCATACGGCTTAATCTTATGAAGGCACTTTCTCAACTGAGGGTCCCTTCTCTCTGACCACTCGAATTTGTGTTGCATTGACATAAGATCATCTGGCACAGCATCTCATATGTGAGTGTGCTCAGAGCTCCTGGACCAGTTCCCTGCAGAGACCCAGAGATGGCTATGCCACAGAACCCAGAGCTCCCTAGTTACACTCATCAGTGCCTGTGATCATCTTCCCACGAGTCTCCTTAAGGTATGTTACAGGATGTCACTAAAGAGCCAACCTTATCTTCGGGTGTTTGAAGTGAATTTATCTCAGTTCATTCTTTTCCTACAGAAAACAAGTACATGTATGTGTCTCGTGCCTCCTCTTCTTTTGGATGGAGGCTTATCTTCCTCAGAGTTCACCATGCCACAGGGCTGTGGGTATAACTCCACTGTAGACTGCTTGCCTGGTATGCATGGAACCTGGGGTTCATGAGCAAAGTTACGTCTGTGAAGCCACCAAGTCTCTAAGGTCATGGTTGAAGATAAATTCCAGGCCTCAAATTGGTTTTGAAAGGCTAGGCCCATAAACTGAGCTCATCGCTGCAGGATGCCAACTATTTGAGCTTTGCAGAATACATCAGACCTTGACACACCCCAAGCCCCCTCAAACCCATTGGTTACAGAAAGAGATGACATTTTACCTAAGGAAAACAACCAACTTCCCCTCTCTGTTCCTAATGAGTTTCCCTTCTCCCTTTCCTATCCTTAGCTACAAAAATCCCAGCTTGAAATATTTTGCATTCTCTTGAAGCCTGGCCACTGAATGACTGGGTCCTGTGCCCCAGTTATGGAGGGCCAGAACTCAAAGTACCACCCTCTGGCGTTAAGTGAAGCCTGCTCTAGCAATTGGAAGTAATCTGAATTCTTACCTCTTATTTCCTCCTATAAACCTAATTCTTACCTGTCTTGTCGTTTCTATGTAAGTATGTTCACCGTGCAACCTCAGTGCCAACACTTGGCACTGTGCATGTGGTCCCCACCACAGTCAGCCGGCGTCAGCGCCACAGAAACACCTCAGTGCTGCTTTGAGACCATTGCCCATTATGCACTGCAGTGTTTTATTTTTTTTATTATACTCACAGAAAGTCATCTGTTCTTATTCAGATGTAATGGCTGAATCAGGGAAAACAAAGACCCCCAATATTTTCTTATTATTTATCATCATGAAAGTATCAAGTGGACAAAGGCCATGTGAGAAGGGAAGGAGACAGAAGGTGGGTGGGGACAGACTCAAATGACAGTTAACCTGTACAGCTGTAATCCCACAGTTGGGAGGGAGATGAGGGAGCATCAGAAGCCCAAGGTCACTCTTAACTCAGATCAGCCAGCCTGGGTTGCGGGTGACTCTATCTCAGAAAAAAATAAATATACAATAAATAAGTGTCCCTACAGGCTCTGCATTGGGTTTCCTCCTGGTCGTGTCATCTGATGACTCTCATGCTGTCTAGCAATGAAGGCTAGTCAACGGTAATGCCAGCTACCTTCCCACTCTCAGAGGCATTCAAGCAGCATCAGACGAGTGACTTGTGGCTAGTGGAAGATGCTTGTCAGCTGTACTGGCTTGTTTTATGTCAACTTGACACAAGCTAGAGTCATCAGAAAGGAAGGAGCCTCAATTAAGAAAATGTCCCCACATTTGTGGGTGGTGCCATCCCTGGGCTGGTGGGTTCTATAAGAAAGCAGGCTGAGCAAGCCATGAGGAACAAGCCGTAAGCAGCACTCCTCCACGGCCTCTGCATCAGCTCCTTCCTCTGGGTTGCTGCCCTATTTGAGTTCTTGTCCACATTTCCTGTCCTGATTTCCTTCAGTGATGAACAGTGATGTGGAAGTGTCAGCCAAGTAAACCCTTTCCTCCCCAGTCGGCTTTTGATCGTGGTGTTTCATCGCAGCAGCAGTGACCCTAACTAGGATAGAAATTGGTACTAAAAATGGAATATTCCTGTGACAGACATGTTACTTGGGGGAGGAGTGTGGAAGGACTTTGGAACCTGGGACTAGAAAGCTGAGTGAGCTGTTCTGTGGGAGCCTGGGAGATAAGAACATTGAGAGCAGTGTAGATGATGGAGGCCTGGCTTGTGGAGTCACAGTGGAAAGCAAAAACTCTGCAGGGCCATTTGTGTGAAGGGTGTGGTGTTCGGTCTGCTGGGGCTGAAAAATCAGCCGTGATTAAAAGGACACCAACAGCATTACCGTTGACTAGCACACAGGAGCTTTGTTCCAGAGACGGCTGGCCAAGATTAAACCTTGTGTCGGCAGCTGAGCTCAGAAGTCTGAGTCCCCCAGGTGATGCTGGTGTTGAAGGTGTAAAGGGGTCATGGAGAGCAGCTTAGGCTTGTCAAGGTGTGGCAGGGCTGTCCCCAGAGAGAGCCCACGAGAGGCTCTTGATAAACGTGTAGCCCAGTTGCAGCAGAAGGCTCTAGGTTTGGGAGATGCCAGTCCCATGGAATGGCCACCTAGAAAGCAGCAGCAGTGGAGTGGAGTCGGCTGGTTCCTAGAAGACAAGCTGTGGGTTCTGTAGAGGCAGAACTGGAGAAGGGACCCAAGCCCCTGAAGGAGCCAGATGACCGTGAGGGAATCCCCAGGAGCGAGCATCCCTGTGGACACTGCATTGTTTGCACTATTGATGCTTGGGTGTGCTTTCTTCAGATGGTGGCTATGTCCTGGTTCTTCCCTCTCGAAGTAAGGATTTAATTTTCATTTTAATTTTTGCAGGAGCTCACAGCTGGAAGGCTTTGAACTTTTAAAAGGAGATCTTGGATTTTTAAAGAGATTGGTAATTTTCAAGAGACTGGAGTTTTAGTGTGTTTGTAAGAGCTGTGGGATTTTTAAAAGTTACTTGTGTTTATAATGTATCACCATCAATATGCCATCTTGGGGCATATTGGTAAGAAAGGGAAAGGTTCTAATTGAAAAGTGTTTGTGTGTCATGTTGACAAGGGGTCAGCTGTCTTGGCTAGTCTTCTATCAATGTGACACAAGCTAGAGTCATCAATGAGGAGGGAGCCTCAGCTGAGAAAATGTCTCCCTCAGGTCGTACTGTGGGCAAGCCTGTGGGGCATTTTCTCAATTAGTGATTGAAGTGGATAGGAACGGGAAGCCCGCTGTTGGTGCAGCCCCTGGGCAGGTGGCCCCAGGTTCTATAAGAAACCAGGCTAAGCAGGATGAGGAGCAAGCAGCCTCCCCCATGGCCTCTGCATCTGCTCCTGCCTCCAGATTCCTGCCCTGTTTGAGTTCCTGCCCTGGCTTCCCCCCGCACCCCCCGTGATGAACAACGATGTGGAAGTGTAGGGCAAAGAAACCCTTTGCCCTTCAGCTTGCTTTGGTCATGACGTTTCCTCACAGCAATAGAAATCCTAACTAAGGCAGATGTCATAGTTGCTGTAGGCTTTGACAACCCAAACATTTTGATGTAAAAGAACTGTAGTTTTTCCAGAGTTGAAGAATGTAGCCCACATCAGTCTCCCATCACAACATAGGTAATAATCTTCACAGAGGAGGAGGCTAACTGCCATGGTGCACAACGCATGTAAAATCTAGCAGGCAGGAGCAGGCAGGTGAAGAAAGGTGCTTATGGTGAATGAGCCCCAGAGGCGGAGTTTTCTGCTTGAATAAATGAGTGGCAAGCCAAACCATTTCCAATGGGGAAAGGTATCAAATTCAGAAGGAAGTAGCCTCACAGTGAGAAATGGACACCAGTCTCTGCAAATTTTCCTCCCTACCCCCCTCCCCTCTGCAAATTTTCCTTCCTCCCCCCCTCCCTTTCTCCCTTTTAGAGCTGGGCCTCATCATGTTGCTCAGGCTGGTCTTGAACACATGAGCTCACGTGATTCTCCTGTATCGGTCTACCGAGTATCGGCTACAGGCATGCGCCACTGCACCTGGCTTTTTCTAAACATACAAAAGCTGTCATGATTTAGCATAACTGGTGGAAGGAAAGCTTCACAAAACAATATTTAAATACATGAGCGTGGTCTGTATTTTATTCTGTTCCATCTCACCCCATTTTAATTGAAATGAGATATCGATAACATAAAATTTGTCCATTTTAACAAGTTTTAAATATACAGGTCTGTTGCATTAAGAACGTTCACTTTTTTTTCTCCAGAACTTAATTGCTTTGGTAAACTGAAACCTTTTGCCTACTAAACAATAACTCTCATCCTTTCTCCCCTCTCCCCTCTCTTGTCTCCCCTCTCCTAATTACCACCATTTTACTTTTGCTCATATGTCAGACATATGAGAAATATTACATAGAAATATTCTACATATGGTAACATATAACTACACCTTATCTATTTGTTATGGGCCTGGCGCAAAGCACTGTGCCACTAAAGCTTGCCATGTTGTAGGACGTCAGATTTCCTTCCTTAGGGATGAAGAATGTATTGTGTGTGTGTGTATGTATGTATGTATGTATGTATGTGTGTGTATGTATATTGCTACATTGTTTGTTCATACATCGATTGACACTTGAAATGTTTCTGCTGAAATGTTTTTAGCTACTGTAATAAGGCTGCTATGAACACGTGTAAATAAATCCTGTTTTCTCTTCTTTAAATGGTTGTTGTACCTGGGTACAGTGGTGTGGGCTGGTAATAGCAGCACTTGAGACATGTGAGTTTGGAGCCAGTCCAGGTCACACAGGGAGACTCTGTAGCATGTCTAGGCTGTATATGTAAGGTAGGGAAGCAACACAGATGAATGACATGTTTAGAATTGTGTTCTAACTCCAATTAGTATCGTATGTGCAGATAACCCATGATCTGAAAAAAGTCCAACATCCAAAATCCTTCTGGATGCACTTTGGTTGAAGGATGAGCAGCCTGTATCTCCCTGTTTCCTCACAGACATACCTTTAAATTTTAGCGTATTTGATGGCCATCATCAGTCCACAAATGGTGAAGTATTTCTAGCTACACTGCACATTCTTCCCCCTCTTCCTTCTGGAGAAGGTTTAACGGGGCTCCTCCCTCCTCTTGCCTTCCTTGGAGATAACGGTTCTGAAGATGACAAAGTCTATGAAAGTAACTACCCCTAGAGGAAAGGGCACTAAAAGATGGCAGCTCATTCTGTCTTCATCCTCCCTCCTCCTCCCCCCCCCCCCCCCCCCCCCCCGTCTCCCAAAAACCCAAAACTTAGGTAGGTATCCTGTGCTATCTGAGATGTTTTAGAAGTTAAAGAATCCTAAGATGTTAGGCGCAAGCTAACCACAAGGGGGTGCTGTACATCGCTGCCCTCGGGTCTCTAGCTCACCCTTCCTTTCCCCTGTGGGTCCATCTAAAGGCAGCTTCCTGACAAAGGAACTGATAAAGCTATAGAAGCGGAAATGCTGCCCAGCTAATGGATTTCTCAGCGCCATTTTCAGCAGCCCACAGATCTGACGTCGGTATCGAGCGTCTCTTGTAGTTGCTTCTATGAGTACCTTCTGAGGAAAGATATAAAAATCCTTATCCCATTCTCACAAAGAACTCAAACTGGAAAGGGTGCATTTAGACGTGAGGGGAAGCTGGACTGCTTGCTTACTAAGCACAAGAAATATCTGTTTGGGTCCAAAGCAATTGAGGACAGCTTTAAAGGCACTGGAGTTGTGGCTGGGAGTGACAACAGTCTTGTAGGTGAGCTGAAACATGAGCACAGACTGCGTGCAATTATGGTTCACGCCTTTAAGCCTCATTTTCAAGTCAGTTATTTCCACAAGAACACTGGACGTAATAATGATTGTTCCCGGGACTTGAAGGACGGTTAAGAGCACTGGCTGCTCTTCCAGAGGTCCTGATTTCAATTCCCATTAACCACATGGTGGCTCACAATCATCTGTAATGAGATCTGATGCCCTCTCCTGGCATTCAGGTGTGCATGCAGATAGAACATTAAATAAACTGTTCCCTATTGCCCTAGATCCTAAATCGACCTTTGCTACTTGGCCATCTTGCCACAAAACAGCCATATGGTTGATGACTGCTACGATGACTAGGATCGATGATGTAAGGTCTAGCTCTATCCTAGGTCTCCAGAGTCACCTTTATTTACCTCCTCTCAGGATTTTCGACTTGTCCTTAAATAGTCTGATTAATCATTACACACTGTGCACATGTATTAAAATTCTATGCTGTTTGACATAATTATGCACAACTACTACGTCAATTAAAATATGTATAATTAACAGGCCAGTGAGATGGCTCAGCAGATAGAGGTGCTTGCTGCCAAATTCAATCTCTGGGATCTACAAGGTAGAAGGCAAGAACCCACTTATGCAAATTGTCCTCTGACCTCCACATGCATACTGTGGCAGGAACACACAAATGTATGTATATATAATATTCATATACATATATATATGTGTGTATATATATATACATATATATGGAGAGAGAGAACAGTCTAATTACATTTCCCCCACTGTAAAACTGTAACAAATCCTTCCAAACAAAAAATAACAAAGTAGGGTCCCATGGAGCCCTGGAGCATGGGGCATCAATGTGTGTGTAGGAGCTACTACAGTGGGCTAGAGGCTGTGAGGTTAGAGACCTGCGTACTACTATGAGATTCTAGAAACCTGGGCTGTAGCCAAAAGATAACATCTCACACAGTGCTAGTTGAAATGCTTTAAAGCATCATGGACGCAGGAACATCTGCAAAATGGAGCCAGCCAATCACACCTCGGCACTCCTGGCCGGCTGTACAACCTTCTGTCAGCTGCCTTGAGTCATGCAGCCCTGGAGCCCACATAAGAGGAACGAGCCTGGAGCGGGGAAGAGAGCAGAGAAAAGGACGACTTCCAGGACCGCTTGCCTGCATCTGTGCATATTCAAATGACTTGATCACTTTTGCATGTGGCAGGTTGATGCTATGCCTGATTTTCCTAAAGGGAGACAAAGTACAGTCTTGGTCTAAAGAGGATTTGTCTGTCACTTAATCATCTATCCATTCACCAATATTTGTTGAATACCTATCTTGGGGTCTGGCCCCATTTCAGGCGCTGGAGGTTGGGGTAAGTACAGATATAAAATAGACACAAAACAAAATAAGTGGCATAGACATATACCCCAAGGAGCAGAGCCCACTTGTGTTTACAGAAACATAGATCGTGAACTTGCATAGCCGATGTTAGGGAGAGCCTGGGCTTTTATGGTATTCCACTTTGTGTGGGTTTCTTATTTTTTTTTTTTTAGATTTATCATTTTTATGCATATGAGTGTTTGCCTGCCTATATGTGCCTGGTGCCTGCAGAGGTTAATAGAGGGCACTGAATCACCCTTGGAACTGTAGTTACAGACAGATGTAAGCCACCATTGGGTGCTGGCAATTGGAATGGATCTTCAACAAGAGCAGCAAGTGCTCTTAACCACTGAGCCAATTCTCCAGTGCCCACTTGTTGTGTATTTATTCTAACACTCATTCTACTACTTTCAGGAATGGCGTATGAAGGCTGGAGTGATGGCTCAGAGGCTAAGCGTATTTCTGCTCATACTGTAGACATGGGTTTCCATCCCAACACCCATACTAGATGTCACAACTGCCTGTAATTCTAGTTCCAAGGGGTTGAACATCCTCTTTTTGACTTTTATGGGCAGCTATGTACATTTGGGACACACACACATAAATCTTTTTTTTTAAAAAAAAAAGGACAATTTTAAAGGAATGTATGCAAATGTATGCAATATGTCAGTTACCAGTTAAGCCATTAAGTGGTTATTAGCCCAGAAGTTTGGAATACAGGAAGAACAACCCACAAACCACGAGAAACTTAAGAAGAAGGAAGACCAAAAGGTGGACATTTCATTCCTTCTTAAAAAGGGGAATCAAATACCCACAGAAGGAGTGGCAGAGATTAACTATGGAGCAGAGACTGAAGGAAGGACAAGCATATAGCTATCTCCTGAGAGGCTCTGACAATACCTGACTAATACAGATGTAGAGGCTCACAGCCATTCATTGAACTGAGTACACGGTCCCCAATGAAGGAGTTAGAGAAAGGATCTATGGAGCTGAAGGGTTTGCAGCCCCTTAGGACAAACAACAATATGAACTAACTAGTACCCTCAGAGCTCCCAGGGACCCAACCGCCAACCAAGGACTATACATGGTGGGACTGATTGTTTTGGCAGCATGTGTATAGTAGAGGATTGCAAATTCGATCATCAATAGGAGGAATGGACCTCGGCCTTGTGAAGGTTTTGTGCCCCAGTGTAGGGGAATGCCAGGGCCAATAAGTGGGAGAGGGTGGGGTGGCAGGCATGGGGAGGGGGAGGCAAAAGGGGTTTGTTCTTGTTTTTGTTTGTTTTTTGGAGGGGAAACTGGGAAAGGAGAAATTTACATGTAAATAAAGAAAATATCTAATAAAAAAATATTTAGGAAGGAAAAAAAAGAAAAACAGAGTTCACAGAAGATGATTTTCAAACTGAAGTCCAAATGCCAGTAAAAAGCATGTGAATGTGATTTCATGGAATAAAAAGAAATAAGGTGCTAAAAAAAGACAATTTTAAAGGAATGTATGCAAATGTATGCAATATGTCAGTTACCAGTTAAGCCATTAACTGAGATGTCACAGGGCAGGTTGGATATATTTCAGGAACAGAGTTTGAATTTTCAGATATGGTATTTATTAAAAATTGATACCGATGGAAAGGAGGTGAAGAAAACAGAATTCTTAGGGAGAAGTTGAACTCTAGCACAGACCTTTAATGTTAACCTTGCAGAGGGTTCTGGAATACAAACAGCTTGCCAAAATGTCCCCTTATTGGTTGGCAAAGGCTGTGCCTTTACTCTTCACTACAGACACTTAGCAGGTATAGATCACACCAAGAAGGCATGCATGTGAGCAGGGTAGCTCCCTGAGTAAGACTTAATTGGAAGCTGTCTCCAAGATGGCTAACACAGCCCTTCCTGGAGAGAGCTACGGGCAGGATCCACTTGGGAGGAGGATGCTTTTGTACTTAGAGGCAAAAGACAGGACTACTTGGAACATTGTATCAAACAGGTCAAGTGACTAAATAGCCTTAGGCATCAATGAACACAGAAGTTAACACCTGAGAAAGTCACAAAACAGGCAGTGAATGCATGGAAGAAAAGCTCGACCTCATTTGAAATTATATAAATGAAAGTAATAAAAAAAATAGCATGTCACCTTTTCCCATCATAATCTAGAAGAAAGAAAACTAACAGAATCAAACAGGAGTGGAGTTTGGGTAAGTGAGTGATCTTATGAAATTACTTGTGGGAGGATAAATTGATGTAACATTTTGAAAAGGTAATTTTTGTAATCTTGAAAATCCTTAAAATGCTTGTGCCTGCTAGCCGGGTATACAAGTAATATATTGCTGTGTTACAAGTGTCCCCAAGTTAGCTTTTTATAGCAGTAAGTAGACATTACAACATCTGAGGGGTTTGGAAACACTGAAATTGGAAGTTCTGGCTCAGAGTCTCAGTCAAGACATGAGTTGAAAATCAGAAGTCCTGACACAAGCTGGGAGATCTGTTGCCAAAATGATATAAATTGAGGCAAAATGCCTCAATACCTTAATGCCTATTAGCAGGAGGCCTTGGATTGGCTGTAAGGGCCCCTCCGAATGACTGCTTGTCACCTTGTAGATTTTCCTCAAAATGGCTGGTCCAAGAACAAAATCTTCTCAAACCTACCTTTAAATGTCATACTGAGTTACTTGTAATGCCACAGACCGTATATTAAGAATGGGTCACTAAGCTTTACCCACACTTAAGAGGCAAGAACATGGTCCCACAAAACTTAGGAGAATCAATAGTGTAGATAGTTTAAAAAAAAAACTACCTCAATTTTCCAATAACCACAAATTATTTATACTTCTCCCAAGTGCAAAATATATTCAGCCTCCAAATTTCCCAGAAGCCATGTCCCTGTAAGACATCTGATGGCCCAGAGTATTGATATTTCCTTAGTTTCCAAGTATGACAGAGGCTCTTGAAGACATGGTCAAATTGAGCGTCACCAGCACTGTAGCTGTGAGTCTAAAGTCACAGCAGGGCAGAGTCAAGTTCTGCTTCTATACTTTTATTCTCTCAAAAAATGAAAAGCACGACTCTCACATAAATCGTACAATTAGCACATCAAATGTTTATTCACCAATGAATGGTTTTATTAAAATGGTAAACAATATTGCTTCAAAGAGCATTGTGAGGAACTGAGTGCCCATGAAGAAAAGTTAAAGGGTGCTCAAATTAGATGGGGAGGTTGTATATAAATCTGTATGGTATTTAGGGTAACAGGATCTTAACCTTTGTGATAATCTTCCATTCGACAGAAGTATGTAAGGTAATGTAGCTATGCCATGCCAAGGATAAACTAAAACAGCAAAATATGAGGGGCTGGAGAAGAGGGGTCGGTGCTTAAGAGCACTGGCTGGTCTCCAGAAGTCCCAGGTTCAATTCACAGCACCTACCATGGTGCCTCACAACCATTTGTCATTCTGCTTCCAAGGGGGCCAATGCCCTCTTCTGGCCTGTGGGGGACAACAGGCGTGCACATGCTTCATAGATAAGCATACACACACACACACACACACACACACACACACACACTAATAAATAAATAAAAATAAATAATAGTAAATATCAAAGGCAGGCAGGTACAGGGGCATTCTAGAGAAATAATCTTCAGTTGGCATTGTAAAGTGTGTTTATGCGTGTGTGTTATACACGTTCATGTGTGTGCAGGTTCGTGTGTAGACGTGAGACGTGGTAGTTTGAATGAGAAAGTTCCCCATAGACTCGGATATTTGGGCACTTGAATCCCAGTTGGTGGTGTTTGAGGAGGGTTAGGAGGTGTGGCCCTGTCGGAGGAAGTATAGTGTGTGATGAAAGCTTTGGGGTTTCAAACCATACAGCATTCCCAGTTCCCTTTCTCTGCCTCCTGTTTTTGGCTCTAGATGGGAGAGGTCTCTCAGGTATGGCTGCCACCATGTCCGCCACCCACTGTCATGCTTCCCTGCCATAACCAGCTCATAGCTTTAAAAAAAAAAAAAAAACAAAACCTCTTCCACAAGTTGCCTTGGTTACCACATTTTATCACAGCAACAGGAAAGGAGCTAATGTGTCATTCATGCAGAGATGAGGCAGATGTCGGGCATCCTCCTCAGCCACACACACCCTTGCTTATTAGACAAGGTCCCCCATTGAACCTGAACTTCACCAATTCAGCTATGCTGGCAAGCCAGCAAGCCCCGGCATCTTCTTGTCCCCACCCTGTCTGTACTGGGCTTGCTGGTGTATACAGATGTGTTCAGCCTTTTTTTTAAGTGGGTGCTTCTGACTGAACTCAGGTCTTCACACTTGTATGGCAAGCACTTTCCCAATCAGATTATTTCCCCATGTTCTCCATGGGCTTTATGAACAATGTCTCTGTGTGCTCTGTGAAGGACATTGGGACTACTGATTTCCTTGGAATGCATTCGTTTTAAGAAGTTGTGCTGATGCATATGAAGTTGATGTAAGGATGCTCACCACAGCTCTAGTCTCGAACAGTCAGGAAAGGGTCCCGTTGATCACTGTGGGTTTCTGCTCTCCTTTCTGACCTCTACACTGAACATGAAAAGGTTGCTTTCAGAAGTTTAAAATCATATCTGGCATGCTTCTAAACAGTTCCAAAATGTTTTCTTTTTTTAGAAAAAAGAAAATATTTCCCTAAATAGGGCAGCTCTACAAAAATAGAAGAGCAGACACTCAAAATACCTTTTCCCAATTAGTGGTGGCCAAACACATATGAGAAGATAGCTCAAAGTAACACACATATGTAAAAAACACACTGTGATGTAAGGTTAGTGCTCCAAGCATAATTAGAAACAGACACCAGCACACACTTAAGATTCGACGGGAACAATTGTTGACTAGGACATCCATGGTCCCTGGAGGATCCTCAAGAAAGGTCCCATTTTATGGGACCTGTAGAAGTTGAAGAATTGTTTCTGAAAACGTTCATATCTGCGCCCCCTCCATCTGCCTACCCCCAAGATACAGGCACTGGATTCCTGGAGAAAGATGCACATTCTGGATCTCTTCATCAAATTGATAGGGTGGGTGATGAGATCAGAAGTGCGGATCTATGCAGCCCGGAGGCAGATGGCTCATCTACAACCTTCTCAGCCATCAGAAATTTGGGGTTGCTTTTTCCGTTCCCAGCGCAGCCATGGCTCGTGGTCCCAAGAAACACCTGAAGCGTGTAGCTGCTCCAAAACATTGGATGCTGGATAAGTTGACTGGCATGTTTGCTCCTCATCCGTCCACTGGTCCTCACAAGCTGAGGGAATGCCTGCCTCTGATCATTTTCCTAAGGAACAGACTTAAGTATGCCCTGACTGGAGATGAAGTAAAAAAGATTTGCATGCAGCGATTCATTAAGATAGATGGGAAAGTCAGGACTGATATAACCTACCCCGCTGGGTTTATGGATGTCATCAGCATTGGCAAGACTGGCGAGAACTTCCGTCTGATCTATGACACCAAAGGTCGCTTCGCTGTTCATCGCATTACGTCTGAGGAGGCCAAGTACAAGTTGTGCAAAGTGAGAAAGATCTTTGTAGGCACAAAAGGAATCCCACATCTGGTGACCCATGATGCTCGTACTATTCGATACCCTGATCCCCTCATCAAGGTGAAAGGCACCATTCAGATTGATTTGGAGACAGGCAAAATAACTGACTTCATCAAGTTCGACACTGGGAACCTGTGTATGGTGACTGGGGGTGCTAACTTGGGAAGAATTGGTGTGATCACCAACAGAGAGAGACATCCTGGCTCTTTTGATGTGGTCCATGTGAAAGACGCCAATGGCAACAGCTTTGCCACTCGGCTTTCCAACATTTTTGTTATCGGCAAGGGCAATAAACCATGGATCTCTCTTCCCCGAGGAAAAGGAATCCGCCTCACCATTGCTGAAGAGAGAGACAAGAGGCTAGCAGCCAAACAGAGCAGTGGGTGAAATGGTCTCTGGGAGACATGCTGGAAAAGTGTTTGTACAAGCCTTTCTAAGCAACGTGCTAGATTAAACAGCATGATGAAACTAAAAAAAAAAAAAAAAAAAGAAAAAAAAAAAAAAAAAAAAGAAATTTGGGGTTTTGCCTCCACAAGAAGAGAGAGCTACAACCTGATGAGAGGGTACGGTGGTGACAAGGTCAGGCTGTGGGGCTCATCACTCTGGCCCCAGTACAGTCAACCAAGCTGGTCCTCCTCCCTGGACATTTGGGCGATTCCTCGGCCAGCTGGGCAGGAGGTTGCTGCCAGCCTGTCTGTCCCAGCAGGAGGGTCAGAAGTGACAACTGTTGTGTGCCCAGACCTGCGCAGACAGGCAGCCCAATCTGAAGTGCTCCTCACTGCTGTCCCAGTGTACTTTGTCTGTCTCCCACGTCCTTTCACAAAAAACTCGGGTTTTTCTCCTCTTCTTTCCAAATTCAGTACACGGACCTGCACACTGTGAGCAGAGCTCTCAGCGTCTTCAGCCGCTCCAGAGCCCTTGCTAGCCAGAGTCTGAAACCCTGTGCCCATCACCCCCATGCACCGGCCAGGAGCCATCTGTCTTATCTGGCCCGTGTTCATCCCATATGGTTGTTCAATCTTGGGAACTGTTGTGCATGTCTTATATTTCTTTCTTTCCCCTTTATCTACCAGACCTATTATCAGACTCTCCTTGGGGACACCCCACTTACCCCCATACCTCTCAAACAGCCCCTTTCCTCAGACTCCATACCGTCTTCCCACCATGCTCACACTGTCCTCTACCCCTACCCCGCCCCCGTCCCTGCCAAGGAGTCAGATACTTCGTGATATGCATGGGGAGAGTGTAAGACTGGGACAGCCTGCCATTTCTGTCAGCACTGGAATCCTACGGGCTTTGGGGGATCAGTAATCCAGTCACTGTTCACCTTGATGCCTCCCCTGAGCCTATCCCGGGACAAGTCGACTCACTTTATAGTAATCGGTTTACCAAGAACACTAAACCAGCTGTCCTATTACATACTTCTAAGCTGGCCTCAAGAGGGAGCTCTTGGGCAGTCCCCACACCGCCCTTACCCTTTGGCCTTCTGTTGGCTGCCCTCTTCCATGGGAAAACACATTTGCAGGCAAATATTTAACATCTGAGTTTCTCTCGGACCCTGGGGAACCCCAGTTCTATCTTGAGGATGTAAACACCGTATTCTGCACAGAACTATCCACGCTGAGGACTGAAGCTCTTGTAGTTTTGAAACTTGAATAGATAATAAATCTACGTGAGAATCTGTACAAATAAAGATGACACAGAACGAAATGACCCCTTAGAGGGTTTGAGTATCTTCTTTAGAGAAAGATAATATAGCCTACATAAAGGGCAAAACATTCTACAAATGCTCAGAGTAGAGACGTCACTTTGGAGGAAATCAGGGGAAGTTAGGTAAATGGGTCTGGCTGACTGGGAGTGAACCTGTGTGATATTCTTTGTCCCTGAGTGAAGCAGGTACCTTTGGGGAAACCCCTCTTATTAATGCTCCTTCAAAGGGGCCTTTCATTTTTATTTTCATCTAAAGTTCTATGGGGCAAACTAGCATGCCCCAGAGGGATGCTCATTCACTTTAGTATTTTATACATGTGCTTCAGGAGTAGGCTGGCCCCTGCATGAATATGTGTGCTCTCCCCATGCCTCCTCTGCAGAGAGCGTTATTTTGTGGATGTCTATCAGTCTTTCCCCTGGTTTTGACTTCCTGGCTGCCAATTTCGGCTTTCACCACGATCCACTAATCGCCTTCTGTTAACAACCTTTCTGGGTTGGTTACAGGTATCAGATGGGAACAATCACACCAACCTTATAGGACTACCATGAAAAATTTATAACAGTCCTCACAGAAGCCTGGCCTGAGGCTTCTGGGAAATATGTGGAAGCTGTGGGTTTGCCAGCTTCATGGTGCCCTGAGGCATCTGACCTCTGCCTAAAGCCAGTGTGGGGGTATTTCTGCAGCACGAGGAGTGTCCATGCCAGTGTCGGGGACTCAGATAAATTATGCATTGCTCTTATGAGGTGCAATCTCCTAAAACACTAATAAATCTTCTGGACTAAGGTAAATGGTGTCAATCCTCAGTAACGTCTTTTTTAAAGAATTTCTCTTTAAACATAGGAAGCCTTTGAAATATATATAGAGAGAGAGACACTTGAGCTCATGAGGAAAGACAAAATACATCAGTGTGCACAGTGGGAAGGATCATGGGTACCCTGTGCTCTAATGTTACTCACCTGGAGGCAAGCACACTCGAGTGACTTGGAGGGAAATGAGTTTTCCCAGAAAGGCAAATTCCCTTCTCATACCACTAGATGGGGTCAAAAGCATGCTAAACCACTGACAATGTGCCTGTCCACCATTTCTGTGACTCACAGGCTGTTTTGGGGCCAGCACTGTTCATTGTAAGGTGCTTTTCCCACCCCAAAAGACTCACGCCGTGAGTGTGTGTCCTTTTTGTTAAGAAGCTCCATTCAAACTCTTAAATATCCCTGTAAAGCTCAGCCACCTAAGTGCAGTTCATGGCTTCTAGGATTATACTTGACCTGGGGGGTGGGGGAAGCAATTCTGGAGTTCAACCTAGAAAGCATATGGCTTTGCCATCACGTGATCCTGGCTTAATCCAGGCTGCAGTACAGCCACATGACCTCAGCCGGGTTTTTTTAATCCCCCTGAGCCTCCGTCACTACCCTATGAAGGGTGGCAGAGTGTAGAGGGGCTCAGCAAAGAGTACAAGTACCAGACAGCTCCTCGTACCCTGCTCTCCAGAGTAGGGAATGGAGTGCATCTTCTACCCATGCTGGGGCAAGAAAGATGAGTCCCAGCAGACTTGTAGCAATACATTCCCCAGCCTCAGCCGAGATGGCCTGGCCTCAAGGCTAAGGGCACTATCTGGATTAACTCTTGGAGCTCTGCACACAAGTTAACTCGAATATGCCAAGTACATGGCACTTTGAGCAGGAATTTAAGAGTCTGAGCGATGATTATTACCTAGTAAGGAGAGAGCTCACAGTTTATTTTTCCTTGAAATGGAGTCTCACCGCACAGCTCAGGCTGGCCTCAAACTCAAAATCCTCTTGCCTCGTCCTCCCAAGTACTAGGATTTCTGGCTTATACCTCCATGCCTGGCTCATTTCTTGAGTGCTTCATCTGTGAGAGGCTCATGGGCAGGCAGAGGTGCGACCACAAGCTGAGGTGAGAAGCGCCCCCCCCCCCCAAGCAGCAGCGCTATACCTGGCAAATCCTAGAGAGGTGGGGAGGAAGAGCGAGACAGTATGGAGGGAGGCCTCCAGCTCCTTTGTGTTGTGGTGCTGACTCTGAGGAGCCTCGAGGACAATCTCGGGTTGGACTTGAGTGTGTGGATTTCCTGTGTGGTCAAGAACTGTGTGTGCTGCAGATGACTACACTGAGGGACTTGTTCCAGGACTGCAAGGTCTGCTCTTAGAACAAGGCTCTGGTATAGAAGAGGGCCCTGGTGTACAAGCCCCTCCCAAGTGTGGTACCTGTGACTGTGCATGAACGTGATCAATGCCTGGGATGATCTTGCATGCAATGGCAAAGGTGAAGGATGCCTAGGTGTAATTGAGGCATTGAGTCAACTGACAATGAGTTCACAAAGGTGAAATGATCAAGTGAACCATTGCAGAGGACTCAGCTCTACCCCAGTGGCTACATCCACAGTGAAACCCTCGAGCCCCTGAGGCTCAGGGATCCGAGCTGAAGAGAGGCCACAGAAAGGTGGTAAGAATCAGAGAAACAGAAAGTTCATTGTTAGATTGTGTCTTCTAGAAATGTCTGAGAAGCAACACCCATGAAGTCTCATGTCCACGGCTGTCTAAACAAGACCCGAATAAGTATGCTACTGATAGATGAGTTAACACAGAAGGAGGAACGCTTACAGGTCCTCAGACTTAGACAAAGGACTCCAGGCCACTAGGAAAGGCAGAGCATGGGAGACATGGTCTTCCCCAGGGAAGAGCCTCTGCAATTGTGTATCCAATACCAAGTGGTCAACCCCGAAATCCTATGCATACGAGTAACATGATATACTCGACTGAGCAGTTTGCATCCACATATTTAGGAATACATATGCAACAATTAAAGAAAAAGAGACCATGCCCGGCAGTGGTGGCCCACGCTTTTAATCCCAGCACTTGGGAGGCAGAGGATTTCTGAGTTCAAGGCCAGCGTGGTCTACAGAGTGAGTTCCAAGACAGCCAAGGCTACACAGAAAACCTTGTCTCAAACAAACAAACAAACAACAACAAAACAAGAAAAAGAGACCAGGAATCTGAGAGAGAGCAAGGAGGGGGAAAGTAGAGGGGAGAAATTATATAATTATATTTTAATTTCTAAAAAATGCTTTAAATTATTTAAAAAAAAAGAGAGAGAGAGGACCCAGAAGAGGCTGCCCACCAGAAGGCCTTGATGAAGCAAGCTGCTGTCCTGTGGAAAGGACCACATGTTAGAGAGGGACCAGGGGACCAGTGGCCTTGGGAGCTGAGCATAGCCTCATCTGACCTCATAGTCATCTGCAGCACCCGCAGATTAAAAACAACAGTCTTTACAATGCAAAAAACCATAGGCTGACCTCCAGCTGGAGATTCCCTGGGAGCCCCTCAGCGGTCCTGCCAACCAGTGCCAAGACAGAATTCAGGACCATCAGTCTGGCAGAGACCATAGAAATGTGGTCTACCATTTCAGGAGAAGGCTATTTCCAAGGCCGACAGCCCACAGATAACAAGATGACTTGAGTAGAAGAGAAAGACAGAGACCACAGTCTAACTGTCCCCTTACCTGCATCCTGCAGGCACTGAGCAGAGGACCAGTCAGCCTTGGAGACAGCCTCTGGGAATCATCTGGAGCCTCTGACTCTGGGACGCTTCGTTACATAACACAGAAAATGAACTCAAGCCTGTGCTATCTTACAGACTCATTGTGAGGACGAGAAAAGAAATCTGTAAACCACCTGAGATGAGGGCTGTAGAAACTGCTCAATGGTTAGGAGCCCTGGCGACCACAGCCCCTGGGTTCAATTCCAAGCACCCATGGTTCCCAACCATCTGTGACTCCAGTTTCAGGAGATCTGACACCCCCTTCTGATCTCCATGGGCATGCAAACATTCACATGTTGAGGTTGGTCTATTCCTATGCATCATGACGCTCAATTCTGTACCCAGAGGTCTAGTTGCCTATGATGGAGTTCTCATGTCTACCAGCTTTCATTGTGCAAACCTTGTTCCTTAATTTTAAACTGTTGGTTAAATAAAAATGGCTACAGCCACTTACTGGGGGCGGGGGCAGGGGGGAGTAGAGGTAGGGAGGTTGGGGGAGTAGAGGTAGGGGGCAGGGGGGAGAGTAGAGGTAGGGGATGGTGGGGTAGAGGTAGGGGATGGTGGGGTAGA
>JADRCD010217098.1:11508-29498 GCA_019843815.1 Montemys delectorum
ACATATAAACACACACTCACTCACACATACTTGTACATACAAAAATTCTGGCTTATTTATGGCTAAGTACCTTATTTTCTTAATTTTTTTCTTAGCTTGGAATCGTTTTACAACATATTGTGACAATGTATTTCAAAAAGTAAAGTAAAAATTAGTACTTCATGTTTATAACTTTTTACTGTTTGAGTAATTATTTAAAACATACCTAACAATTAGAAAGTAAGACAGGATTCCTATAAAATCACGAGTAAGATTTCAAAGTTATTGGGCTGAGGAGAGGACTCTTTCTTTACAGCCCTTGGTGTACAATCATAAGCACCTGACTTCATGTGCTCAGCACTCATGCAAAATCCTAGCTAATTCAGTGTGGTGGTCTGAAGATAGAATCATAGTACTAGGAGTATATATTCTGGAGGCTTGTCTATAAATCCTATAAGAATTATTGAGTTACAGATTCATGAAAGACCTTATCTCAAAAATAAGGGAGAGAACTGAGTAGTCAGAGAAGATGCATCTAACCTTTCAGAGACTGGAGGCCCCAGGGAGAGGGGAGGTCTGGTGGAGTAAGGCATTGGGAATAGGGACGTCCTTGTGGAGACAGCACGAAGAGGAATGGGATGTGGAACAATCAGAGGGTGGACAGAAAGAAGGACAAATTCTGGACTATAAACACAACACACATTCAATTACAATGTAACACATACCATATACTATACCATCACTACATATACCACACACAACATACTATACAGTATATATAAACACATTATGCACAATGTGCTCACTACTCACACACAAAATCCAACACCTAGCACATAAACCACACATACCACACAAAATGCGCGCACATACACACATATACCATATACACACAACACATTCAGAAAAATGAGAAAATAAGATTTAAGCACATCGAATTAATACTTTTCAAAATTTATTTCATGATTTGCCTTTGTTAAACATTAAAAAACAAATATACTAGACATTCCATAAATATTGTATTTTTCATTTCTATAGTAGGAATTTATCCTTATAAGGTCACAAAGATATTTCTTGACAACACTAATATTCTCTCCTCATTTTTCTTTAATTTTACATAATCCAATTGCATATTCTAAAGAACACATAAAAGTTTTATTGAGTTATTTATTTAGGCATTCATACATTAAGTTTTGATCTACTTTGTATTGAATTGTGGACATGCCCAAGATTTTATGTTCAATCTAGTGTAAATAAGGTTCACTGGCTCTGGAAGTGCATAAAGTACTACTCGCAGAGTTAGACATCAGTCTACTGAGCATAGATTAGTAAGTGAAATTTGTTTGAAAAAGTTTTCAAATATTTATTCAATTCAGTATGTCATCATGAAATATTAGAATTCCATACATAATTCTGGGGACAACTTAGATAAAAACACTTTTGACTACAATTCCAAGATATGGGATTTAACCAACACTCATTCTCACCAGGTTTTATGCTCACTAATATTAGATCTGGTAAATTGGGGGAAAGCAACATAGAACATATGTATATTACAATATTTAGAATGAATTTGCATCTAGAAGTACTTTTTGACCAGTTAATATTTAATTGAAGAACACCAGGTAAGAGTGTTATTAAATTAACATTTCTCGGCTGGGCGGTGGTAGCACACGCCTTTAATCCCAGCACTTGGGAGGCAGAGGCAGGTGGATTTTTGAGTTCGAAGCCAGCCTGGTCTACGGAGTGAGTTCCAGGAAGCCAAGGCTACACAGAGAAACCCTGTCCCAAAAAAAAAAAAAAAAAAAAAAAAAAAAATTCTTATGATGTTCTGTGCAACAGGGAGTTTAGCTCCTAGAAATGATTATTATCTACTGAGAAAGAATTTCAAGAAAGAACAGGAAAGAGTTACAGAACCATTGGAAGTTTTTAGGAAGCAAAGTCAGAGAAGCTTGTTTGCATCTTGGTCTCCAGAAGCAACATCAAGCCCTGAGTCCTACAAATAATTTTCACAAGGATTCATTTAAGTAATTACTGTTGAAGTTACTTAGGATTTATAAACCACCACGTGATTTTTTTGATCTTGAAAAGCTATTGCCCTGGCTGTTGTGATCATAAAAAGAGAAAGAGCTATAAGAATATGTTCTGGCAAGGTGTGGGGGAAGGGGGTGCTTCGAGGGGCCCATGCTGAGGCATCCCCTCCCCCTGAGGGACCAGACACTCGGTATAGTATAAATATAGTTTATTTAGGGCATGGTGAGGAGAGTTAAGAGTGTAGCAGAAGCAGAGAAAGGCAAAGAGAAGGAGAGAGTAGAGAAGTAGGGGCCGGCCATGACCAATTGGAGAGGGGGGAAGGGAATGGGGAGAAGGGGGAACAAAGGGACAAGAGGCAAGGTAGAGAAGCAGGAGTAAGAGAGAGAGGAGGGGGGCAAGCAGCCCCTTTTTATAGAGCCAGGCCTATCTGGCTGTTACCAGGTAACCATGAGGAGGATCATAACTGACTGCTGCCAGGTATATGTGGGGGTAGAGTCTATACAGAATGCTAACCCAGGCAGTCAAAGTAAGTGAATAAGTCAAAAATGTACTATGAACCCAAAGTCTGGCATCAGCTGCCACTGATGTGGAGCACTTGTCTGTCTTCCATGCCCAATTATCTTCTACTTCTTCCACGAGAATGTGACATTTGCATAGTCTGATCTATAACTATAAGATGAAACACATTCTGCAGACAGTTCTTGTTTTCAGTTCTCTACAGGAGTGGTAGGGATAAAACATTGACAACACTCCATTATGCATCGTTTATAGAGAAGATTGCCCCCACTCCCATTGATTAGCTTGTCTTACTGGGTATTCATTCCTTCTCATTCTTGCTGGGATCAACAAGTCTCAGAGAAATAACAAGAGAATGTCTCTTTTGTTCAGTTTGTTTTTGTTTTACAAGTGTTTCAAATCTAATGATACAAACTAATATAAAGTAACATCAAAAAGTCATGACACATGTACCTGGTAGACTTTGCTACTTAATGAGTATATGACCCTAACTTAATAATTTTATCTGTCTAACAGTAAATATGCTCACCTATTAGTTAAAATAATCAGATTATCTACAATCACCAACAACAATGGACTGCTCTAAGAGTGGCATAAGTGTTATATGTTTAATATTTTTCTGAACAAGTATCAAAAATCAGTGATTTATTTCCTAGTGTAGAAGGATACCTTGTATACACTTAGAACTCTTCTGTAGCATCAAGAATCAGGAAAATATTTCAAAGTGCTAACTAAAATTGAAAGAAACCTTCTAAAACTGAAGATTCTTAAAGACAAGCTACTGCCAGCTTTCCTTTACTTGAGGTGTAAGTCTAGAGGCAAGACTCTATGTTATCTTTGCCTTTTTCACACAGGCTCGTTCAAAGCAAAGATGATCTAAACACCTGTTACACCTTAGGCAAAGCACAACTGCTCATTTATTCTGAACTTATTTATTCACTATGAAACACAATTTCAGAATGTGAATTCTTCCATAGGGCAAGAACCAGCTGAGACACAATTAAATTTTATATCAACAAATATAAGGGAAATCTATCATTCAAATTGACATTTAGAAACCTGGAAAAATATTCCTGCATTTTCCAATAATATTATCTGTATATGAGGAGCAGGTTCTGTCTGATATCAGCATTTCACCAGTGCAACCATGCTGATTTACCTCTACAATCACTCAGTCTTCCTCCTGAGGCTCCTCCCCTCATGACATGCAGAAATTTCTGACAGTGACTCCTTTGAGATCTGTTTCCTCAGCTCTGTTAGTTTTCAGAGAAATTCATCCTCTCAGCTTTATGCCACATATATATTTTTCTGACAAAATAATTTCACTAATTTAAATGTTTTATGCAGAAAGAAAAAAACAGAGCTTTGGGCATTTTTTTTCTGAAGATTAATGTAACTAATCAAATAATTATGTAAGAGTTAAGAACTGAAAGCAATAGATTAATGATTTAAAATACTTGTCTGTACTCTTCAAATGAGATCAGTGGAAGAGTGGATACGAATACACATACATTATTAACATTGTGGCAATTTTAAACGTTGCTGAGAAGTAGTATAGAGATGATTGTTATTAAAAAAAGGTAAAACTCATTATTCAGATAGAATCATGCATATAGATACATTTTCAAGAACAGGTGGTCTTCCAATGGGAGCACAATTATAGATTATTAATAGATTTAGATACAGAGCAAGACTTTTAACTGTTTTTTGCTGTGTCACAAACTGCCTTTCTTGGGGGTTCATGATTTTCAAAACTCTAATCCTGTTGTAGTGTTCTAGGGCACAGGACTTCCTAAATAATGCAACTAGTGCAATGTCCTAGACAAAAGGCAAATTAATCAGTCTCCAAATCCTTGTTTTTGAAGACTTGTGCATTTTAAAGACAGAGTAATTGTTTAGTGACTTGGTGGCATTGATTTTCATTATGGATGGTGTTGGCTGGGTCTGTGTCAGGTCAGCAGGGAAAGATAGCCTTTGCATAGCTAAGTAAAAAGAGAAAGGGGCTCTTCCTACTTCATATTCACATGAAGAAATACCAGTCCTTAGAGAAGTTTCCGTGACCTTCCCATAAGAACTTTTTCCGCCTTGCATGAATTTCAGAAAATTATGACAATAATCTCTCACTACAGATTTCAACAGGAATTCTTAGCTCCAGTGGCTCAAGAAATTCCACACAAGGGACAGCTGTAAAAGATGGACAAATCTGAAATAATATGAGCAAAATGACTTAAAATATTCTATTGAAATCCATAGTGAAATCTATGACTATGCTTAGAATTGAACAGCTAAATCAAACCAGCATTACCTGCTTCATCAGGCAGGGAGCAAGCATTTTATGATTTTGGAAACTCTATTTAAGTTAGGTGTCTGCCATTTTATGAAGATTTACCTGGAATTTTCTTCTACGATTCAGTTAAAAATGCCCCTTGTTAGTCTCAAAATAGCTGCCCTTCCTGGTATTTTCTGGTTGACCATCTCACATTTTTGTCTTGGACATGAAATTTCCGTCATCATTACTTTTTTCAATGAAATAGTGCTTAAACATTGTTCATCTTTGATGTAGATTTTCTGTTAAATAGTTAATCATATTTATCTAGACATCACTGCAATTTATTTAATTTATAAACATCCTGTCATCATAATTTCTGCAAGTGGAATGATATTGATATTTTTCAGAGGCTTCATTCTTTTTTAAAAATGAAATCTGTAATCTTTGTGTTCAGAATGAGACTTTTTTCACACACACACACACAAAATCAAGGAGCTGTCATATTGTGACTAAGTATTAAATTACTCCAGAGGAAAGCGTGACTTGAAAAAGACTTTTTTGTCTTAATTTTTTTAGCTATATGCCAAAGCAATTCCCTCTATTAATGATAAGAACATGATCCGAATCACTGAACGGTTTCATAGCTTAGAAGAATGGAGGATATATGCTTTGTTGTAATGAGATGTTTGTGAGATTTAGATTTACCACTGTTTTCAGTCCTTTTATTCTAAATGCAGTCATCAAGAACTGTTAGGCAAATATATCAACTGAAGACAAAATAATCCCATAATTTCAGGTGACCTTAGTTAAATATGCTATTCTTGTATTATTAAAAAAATTTAGCATAGAGTTTAGGAATCTGAAATTTTTCTTTATTTATTAATCAAAAAATTCTTGTGTGGAGTTGAATGCAAAATGCTTTAGAATACACAGAGGCAGTTCTCCTTATTTCTTGTGTTGTCCCTATCACAATAACAATAGTACAATGATGGCAAATACTTTCTGTGTCATCTTCATGCTGATAAAGTTGTTTAGTTTTGATTACCACTTTAAATCCTGCTCCTCAGAGAAGAAAGTTTACAGTGAGGTTTCTAGCAGAGAGCTAGAGAGATAGCACAATAGTTGAATTAATTTGCTGCTCTTACAGAGGACCTGGGATTTGTGCGCTGCATCTACACAGTGTATGTCACAATTGCCTGTAACTCTAGCTCTAGGGAATCTGACAAAGCACTTCTGGACTTCGTGGGCACATGGACTCCTGTACACACAAAGGAAAATGTGCATCCACCACTCCCCATAATTAAATTTCATTTACTGGGTAATTTTTTAATACTGACCATTTTCTCTTACTAATTCTTACTCTTAATAACTTTATTACCATACTAGCAAGAAATTTTTATAATATACAATTATTGTGATTCTTCTAAACTATTTCCAGAAATCCTACATAATAGTTACTGGGTAAAAAGTTATAGAGAATAACACTGATGCTTGAATTATATCCTAAAAACTCATTTTAGTGCAAGGTTATTTGTGATTTGTGTGGTGTGTGTGTGTGTGTGTGTGTGTGTGTGTGTATCTGTAACTGCCACGCACACTCGTCTACGCCAGTCACGTCTGCAGTATCTGGCTTAAAAACCTGATCAAAGGCAAGAGGCAATAAGGACCCAAAGGGGTACCCGTGCCTCCTGGCTATTCAAGGTAGCTGCTGGCATCTCCCAACTAAGACAAGTTCCAGATCAGTCTTTCCAATCATCAACACATCCTCATATTTAAGCATAAAGGTACCCCCAAGAAATGATTCACTTATGGCTAAGATTGGATTGTTTCCTGGCCAGCACGATGTTTCCAATATATCCTAATTTAATTCCAAGCTATCCTTAGCTTGGAATTTCTCTCAAGGAATCTGCCTGTCAGACAGGTTCTGCCCTTAATGTTAGCAACAAAGGTCAAGCTCATTCCGCATTCCTTAGGGCAGTTTCACAATAGTCAGAACTGTTTCACATACTAGAAACTCAAGGCCATTAGCTAGAACACTTAGGTCAGAACTTTTAGGTGCCTGCCTCCAGCCAGGGAAACCCGGAGAATTAACAGGAAATGCCAGATCAGACTATCCAAGTCTTATCTCCAACAGAATCAGGGAATTAGCATAGGAATATCAAATTAGCCCTATCGGGGAGGGCACCACCGCCCTTCCACCCTGCTTCTCACCTGGCTACCTGACTCTACCGACCTTGAGGTGTTGGTCATTTGCCTATGTGACTCCAGTCTTGTCCTCTGATCCTACTGACCTTGTTGTAACCCCTGCCCGCCTATGTGACTCTTGTCATATGCCCTGCTTGATGTATGCTATAAAAACCTAAATTTCACCTTGCACAAATACATTCAGATTCACACACCCTTGTGTCGGCTCTGTTTGTCACTCTTCACCTACGCCTCGTCGACCTGACTAGGACCCCGTTTCTCCCGCGGGTTGAGGGAGGCCCAGATCGGCCAGCCTGCGGCATGTAACAAATATATAATGTAATAGAAATATAAAGGAGTACCTATTTCACTGAAAACATCAATCAAAATTAGTTTGTGATTCAAGGGCATCCTTCTCTCTTTATTATTGGTAGCAAGGCTACAGGGGAAGGGGACATGAGAAAGAAGTGAGCTGACGGAAGTACAAAAAGGAAAAGGAGGAAATCTTTGAAAAATATAACTTTAAGAAGATTCACTTTGTATGTTTACTCTTTAATAATATACCAGTATAAAAATTTGAAGGTTAATCGGCATTGATAATGACTGAGTATTTTGGCATGTGAATCTATCTCCAAGGTTCACCTGAGTTTGGAAAACATTAATATACCTACTTCATGTAATGAACTGACAAGAAATACGAGAAGGTTTTGTGCTCCATATTAATGAATATGTTCTATTTTATTGAGAATTATTGAAAGTACGTAGCATAGTGCATCACCCATTCACTTACCTGCTCATTAGGTACTTATTTTCTATAAGTTATATCTTGAGAAAATACAGTGTGCTAAATACACTATTTGTATTTATGTTGCTAACTTACTTATGTATACCTTGGAATGTTAAATTATGTAAAATTCTGGTAGCATATTACTATAATGATTGTATACACACATATATTAGAGATTTTGGCTATGCAGGTAAGTTAGCATTAGGTAGAGTATCTCAGAGGCCTTTTTAAAAGGAGCCAAGTAAACATGTTTTTCTTTGTAAATAAATACAAAATGAAAATTCAAAGGAAAATTTTAATCAAAGTAAAGATGCTAGGTATAACAAATAAATACAGTAAAGACACAAAGAAGTTTCTAACTTAGGACTGAATCTGGAAGCTAGGCTCTGAAAAGGCAGCTGAAGGGCAGAGACTGAGAGTGGCTACTGCTAAGGGTATCGATGGTACTGTTTTCCTTAAGTTGCTAAAATCTAGGGCAGGGGAAACCAGTAAGATTACCTGTGGGCAAAGGCTAAATTTAGAGATCATGGTAGAATAATTAAGGCAAAACTTATCTTCATATTCAGAAACAATATAAAAGATCAAAAAACAACATAATAATTATATATATATAGTACACTTTATACACACACACATTTTATACACACACATGTGTGTGTGTGTGTGTGTGTGTGTGTGTGTGTGTGTGTGTGTATGTATGTTTTGAGCAAAATTTGGCAAATTCTTCTAAGGAGTCTTTTTTTTTTTCATTGTGTATGTCTTTTGTTTCTTATTATTGCATAAACCTGCATACATGTGTGTGGAATATGTGTGTGTGTGTGTGTGTGTGTGTGTGTGTGTATGCGTGTGCATGCATGAGTGCACATGTATATGTACATGTATATTATTGGATCCAACTGATGCTACTATTAAATATATGATAAGATTTGTATATCTCAGGTTGAGCACTCCCAATTGGATAACTAGGCTTCTCCACGGTGGGGAAAATAATCTCTCCTTCCCTCAGCTCCTGTAAATTTCTGTATCTTCTAACCTAGGTGGAGCCTTGAGAAATTTCCCCATTCATGTCAACATGTTGAGTGCTACATTTTAATCATCATCAGTTGAAAGTCATAGGTTGTTTTCATTTACTCGCTATTGTGGATATAGATTAGCCATGCGCATGGCAGATCAAGTATCTATGGGATAGGACGTATAGAGTAGAGGAGGATATATGGTACAGCCAACTCACATGGTAAAATTATTATTAGCTTTTTGAGAATTCCCACTTATAAGTATATTTGAATACAAGTCCCATATTTATACTTTACTTGCATTTCCAAACAAAGAATCATAATACATAGTAGGATGTAAGTCTACAAAGTGCTGGTAATGTTTGCTACTGTTTCAGCAAAGCTGTTTGTCTGTGTTACTCAAATAACAAAAACTACAATTTGTGTTTTCAGAATATAGAAGACCCTCTGCCTCTGCCCTGATATAAGAAGCACTCTCTAAATGAAATATGTTTGTTCTCTGGCTAGATAGTGAATCTCATTTTGGAGCTTTTCCAATCATTATAACAATCATTACCTTAACCCAGACTACACGAAATATTTCCGGCATTGCCTATAGACAGACTCTTATCATCTGGCTATTTTAACAATTCAGTGACTAGAGCTGATAGCTGTAAATGTTGATGACTCCAGTTTCAGTTATGTTCATTTAGAAGACGTGAAGCTCATTTGTGAGCAAAGATCCTTAAAGATTTTAAACTAAGTAAATGAAAAGGATAATGATGAATTTTGATGGACTATTTTGAAAATGAAATGTTCATTTTCTTCACTTTATTTCTCTTTGATGTTTATTTGCATGTTTTCTTTTAACATTATTTCTCACTAATTTATAAAAGTTATTACGTTATTACATACACACACATATACACACACAAACACACATATTTTCTCCTTTCATTGTGTTCTTCTACTTCCTTCCCTGTCTCACAAAATAATTCTTATGCAAACTCTCCTCCTATTTTGACATCATTTGCATGTCTGAATGTGTGTGTGTGTGTGTGTGTGTGTCTGTGTGTGTGTGTGTGTAAACCATTGAGAACAAATACAGAGATTCATAGTCCGAAAGAATGAGAAACCTGCTAATACTCATCCCCAAACTAGATACTCATCCTCTATAAAATCCAAAACTCTGTGGGAGAGAAGACAATGAGAATATCAGAGCCAGAAGAGATGTACTAAATAAGGGGACTAGACCTTTTAAACAATGAACTACCAAAGCACATGGGAACTCATAGAAGGTGTTGTAAAGTGCACAGGGCCTGCATGGGTTTGTAACAGATGTGGTCCCATCACTGAGGAGAGTGGACAGAAGCCCAAGATCTGAAAGACCTTTTACTTATAAAAACATAATGTCTGAGAATAAAGATACTTTGGCTATATTTACATAATCCTTACCTCTTTCAGTTATACTATAGTTAACATATTCATCTACCATTACCACAGCCTAGTTTGTTCTACAGCATATCCTGATTTTTAATTGGTCAGTTGAAGTAATAGGAGAAACGTATACCCATAAGGGACCACATCTGAGGGAACATAGAGAAAATATGAAGGTCACATAGTGCTTTTTTTCTCTTGATATTCAAAAAACACTCTCTATATTTATATTTCTGCTTCTTCTAGAGAAGGTTAGTCCCAGAGGTATTGGGCATTTGTTTCTCTGCCTTTGGGCAATGTGATGGGAAACAGGTGAATGGGACATAGCTTTCGGAGTGTGTTACTAAAAGCAATGTTAACAGATTGTTCTGTGAATAAATATATATTTAGTGTTACCAGTTACATAAAAAACAAACAAACAAAAAACAAAACAAAACAAAACCTCTTTCAAGTTTTAACATAAGGCTGCAATTCGATGCTAAGTTTACTTTACATTACAGAATTACTGCATTAGGTTTGACCTCCTGCCCAAGCTTCTTTCTTTGCTGAAAAGGAACATTTAATGGTAAATTTAAGCATGTTCATGATAGCCTTCTTTCAAGTGATTCATTCTCAAAAATAAGCCTGATTCTGGGGTCTGCAAAATCGAATGCTGAGAACTGAGGAGCCTTTATGTATCTGTCAACTCCATTCCAGACTTGTGCCCCTTGTACTAGAATTGCTGGTCTCAGCAACGGAATGATGAAGAGTGTCTTAAGAAATGCTTTTCATGCTTTCTAAGTTGTGCACATCTTCTCTGAACACTCAGAAACATTTGTAGCACTGACAATAAGCTCCAGACCTGAAATCACTTTTCCAAAGGGAATAAGCTTTGGTTCCAGTGCAGAGACCAAAAGCATTTTAAAATAAATGTTAATCTCAGAGAACACAAGTATCTAACCCATCCAAAGTGATAATATTTTCTCAAATACTAATATACTATACTAAAAGATTAAATTGAGAATGATCCAAAATACATCTTGTTCTCTGATTAATATAAATAAATATATAAATATTAATGAAATGTAACCTAGGCCATCAGTTTTGGCAGCCATCTCACTTGTCCTCAAATGTTCACATATTATGTTAAGAGAAACCACTCAATATAATTGCAAACAAAATATCAAGCCACACTAGGCAATTATTAAGCCAAAGAGTTTAAAAGTTAGAATCTGCCTTTAAAGCAATGTTTTGGAAAATCAATTCTAAAATTCTATCTTCACAATGGAACATTTCCCTCTTATGGTCATTTACAGGAGAAAAGTCTCTTAACATTAGGTAGTTCTTTATACTACTGGACAATCAACATAAACCCTGGAATACAACTTATGAATGTTCCACATTTGTGTAGAGTTCAGATAATGCTTTTTTTTCAAAGATGTAACTATTGAGCACATATGAGAAAATAGCACCTACATTCCTATTTTCTTGTTCTGACAAATAAACTTCAACTTTCTCCCAAATGTTGGCTGTAAAATACAGAATCTATAGTAATTAATACTTAGTTGCTCATAATAGGAAACCTTATTCATACATGCAGAAATTTATGTATATATGCATTTTTTTATCTTGTGGCTATTGAACTTATGCTTTTTCTAAATACATTGCCCTGTTTCTGGGTGGGTATATTTATTTGGATTTTATGTACACTGATTGTGATCTCAATCCATTTCTACAATAAGAAGAAAAATTCCAAAAAATGACATATAACATTGGGAAACAAAAACTATAGAAACATATTTAAGTGGACTAGAAAAACATTCATTCTGCCCTTGTATTTCAAAGTTAATTCAACTTTTCTGAGTGTCTTCAAACTACATTATCTCCCAAGGCTCAAATGAAGATCTTTTTTAAGAGTTCTCACAAATAATGTTAAAATGTTTTTGATGTTAATACAGAAATGTTGAAACCCAAACATTTTTATTAGACATAACCCATGGAAAAAGACAGTTTCTAGTCATCAGAAGCACACTTTATTAAGAGAACCTGCTCCCTTTCGACAAAACCCATAGGGGTTGGAGCTAAGGCTACAATATGGCCTCCCTCTGACTATACTGAGTGTTGTTTACCTTTTAAGTTTACTTTGTTCTGATTATCTTGTTCCTAAGTAAGTACAGGACCAGACATTCCATGAGTATCATGGAGTCAGAGCCTCATGGGGACATCTCTGGAGTCATTGGGTCACAACCTCCAGTGCATAAGGGAAACCTTCAAATAGGCCATATAAGGATATCTTCCTAAAAGTAGGAGGAGGAATATTCTCAAGACTTTCCTGGGGAGGCTTTGAACTGGTGCTACTCATGGGAGAGGGCATAAATATTCATAAGAAATTTTCCATCAACCCAATATACCAAGTTGTACAAATGATAAAAGTCCCCCAAGCGTTCAACACAAAAAGATCAGGATGAAAAGTGGAAGATGGCATGACAGCAATTGCATCACTCTGCTTAACTTTGCTAGATCTTTGTCAAGTAGCTGTGTTGGCTTTATGACTTCCACTGTTTTCTTTAGATACGACTGTGCCACCTTCCTTACTGGAATACAATAATTTCTAAAATAATCAGAATACTTATAATAGTTGCATCATCTTAAGCTTTCTTAATTACTATTTCCAAATAGAGTGTACAATATATTTGATGTATCCAAGATGACAAGCTATTATTTGATAAATGTTACATTTTCACAGCCCAATCCAGTAGGTAGGTGTTGGGTCAAATCACAAAGCCCTTTTGCTGCATTTGATATACAATTGAAAGTGCACAATGTACTAGGAAATGCATCTTTTTATAAATTGAGTCACTCTTCTAAAATATACCCAGGCCAGAAAATGTCTCATACACTTATAAAAACAAGAGAAAAAAACGAAGGGATTTTCAGAAGGTGTTCAGCTGCATAGAGTATACTGCATCAGCATCAGTATATGCATGCTCCATGCTTTCTTCACCACCTGCACAACACAGATTCTGTAGCAGTAGTTAAGAGCAGATAAAGATAAAAAGCCAGGATGGATTCATTACTATCCCATACCATTACATATTGTCTGCTGTCTGTTTATTTGTATTTAAGTTAATATTGAATAAACTAATTATAGTTTTAAAATATAGATGTGGTTTCTTACATCAAGTATGTAACTCATTTATGCTTATCCACTAATGTTCTAGGGAGTCGAGGTGCATGCAAGTCATTCTGGGTATAGTCTCAGTTTTCTTGCTAAAGAATATTCATAAATGTGAGATATTTTGATAAGCTAGTAGTTGTCAAGTGCTAGCATCATGCACAGTCTCTCATAAATAATAGGTGCCAAATAAATTTTGATAGGTTTTTATTTGTCCTACTGAACAAATTTTTTTTTATTCAAAAATCTGAGAAAGGGCCCGAAGAGATTGGTTACCAGTTAAAAGCATGTACTGCTGGCTCTCATGGGGGACCTTGGTTTGGTTCAGTGTCCTACTTTGTTATCACCAAACCTCTTGTAACTCCAACTCCAAGAGATCTGATGTGTTCTCTGGATGCTCCAAGTAACAGCTCATATATGGCCATAATCACATGCATTAAAGTAAACAATAAAATAAATATTTAAAAATATCTGATAAAGAAATATTTTCTTATATTTTGCTTATCAGCTTTCTCTCTAGCTAACAACTTCTTGGCATTTATTTAAGTTGTAACCTGAAAATAATTTATGTTATTACTTACAGTAGGGTGTGTCCAATGTCAAAATATAGATCCATTAAATGAAGCTTTTCAAGCAATCACTACATAAGGTTATCATATGTACTGGTAATAGTTATGGCTTAATGTGCATATTATCCTATCTGGGTACTATATATGTATGTGTCAATAATATATCAAGGAAATCATTGATATATTATTGTTCAAATTTTCTTTTGAAAAAAATTTTAGGCCTCATGTATCTTAAAGTATTACATAGAGATAACTTCACAGAGGTCAAACACACAACTGTCTCATAGGTTATTATGTTTATCCATGAGGTTTATTATTCCTAATATGCCATCACAGAAAGGCATGTTCACACTGAGGAAATAGTAATCCTTTGAGATTTGTGTAAGTCACTCAGTCCCCATATTGGAGTATCACCTTAAGGAAAATCACGGTAGACTTCCAAGAAGTGCTGTGACATTTTCCTCAGTGGTCATCTTCCTGCATCCTGACAACCCTTCCACACTATCAGGTCACAAAACTCATTTCATCCAAAAGTCAAGACTTTTCACCTATCTGTGTGTTACTTCAGGTTTACCAATGGGGTTTGAGGTATACAACTATTTCTGTTCTGAAAATATATGACTTCTTACAATGAATACTGCCAATGTTTTGTGTTGGACTAACTGTCCCCAGTGAAAATGAAATCTTTGTGTACTATGTGATGTCCTATGGAGGACAGAATCAAATGAGCTAGAATCTTGTTAAATGGTAACAACCAAACAAACAAAAATCTCATTTTCTGCATCTCTTGTTCCTTGCTTTCGGTAAGATATTTACCATGAGTATAGAGTATTTTTAGTATGAGATATTAATGTTAATTGAATTTGTAACATTCAGTACATCAATTTTATTCAAGGAAATACTTTGAAGGTTAGCTACATTTAAACCTTTTTTCCCTTCACTGATATTAAGCAAGAACAATTATTTCTAATTTTATTAGGAATAAAAGATTTGTACATACTGTAATTGAAGATCTTTTGTTTGGAGCTTGGAAAACCAGAAGTTCACTGTCTATGCAAGGTTAGGCTTTTCAAAACCTACTTTAATAAGTTTTCTTAAATGCTTCACTCTCTTGTTTAGCCCATCAATCAAAGGGAGGTGAGAAAGATTGACAAGTTCTGCTGTGAAGAAAGGATCCAAGCAGTGCATTTGATTTGGAAGAGGAGGCTATTAAGTGTCATAATGAGGAATAGCCTTTTCTCTTGACAAACTCACCCAAAACTTAAAACCTTGATTCTTCTTTGTCTAATTCTTTGCTCAGAGAATCAAGGTTAGAAAGAAGAGAAAACCTGAGAAACAGTCTCATAGGAAGCTTGCAGATGCAGCCTGAGTATCTGCCCATCAGGCTGATTCTCTGTTGCAATGTTTGAAGTTACCACAAACCTTGACTTTGGCAGACATCTGACAGGGCAGAGAAGAGCCTTACTCTGACTTTGGGTCTCAACTAATGTATACAGTCTCAAAAATAATTTCTAATGAAGAGATGGCAGGTATATTCAGACAATTAACTTACAAAAATGCCAATAAAACCTGCAGAGACAAGCTTAGGCCTGCAAGGCACTCTGAAAATACTCCAGATTTTGTCAGTGTCTGTGCTGGCTTTGCACCTGTGCTGTTGCAAGGGCTTGCAAATATGGCAGCTTTGCAAGAACTTTCCTCATTTTAAAAAAGGGAACCTAAGGGCCCACCAGCTGGTGCCACTAGGTGTTTCTGCCTCTTCTCTTCCTGTTCTACTTTCCAGGGTTTGCAGAGGGTGGACTACTGCACCTGCCAATCTATGGTGACACACAGCCGAGGGGACCCACATTCGAGGTAAGAGGGCTCTGTCTGACACAGACCTGCAGGCCTCTGAAGCAAGCAGCAGGCAGTGGCCATGGTGGTAAAGCAGGCACCTCCTCCTTCCCGAAACCAAACATGGATGACATCTTCCTGCAAGGACCCTCCAAAGGAAAAATAATGGGGGGAATCTTGCTGCTGACAGCTTGGAACAACACAGCTCACAGAAAACTTAAAAATTTCATTCTTATTTGTCTAAAATTTGTTTAAATGCTTCCTCTTCCCTCATAACATGGATCTGAAAAAAGTTTCATGCTTTTTAACCCAAAATTGTTTAAATTTTTTTCAATTTGTTTAAAAATGTTTTTGAGCTTCAATCATATTGTGTCTACCTGGGCAGTGGTGGCACACGCCTTTAATCCCAGCACTTGGGAGGCAGAGTCAGGTGGATTTCTGAGTTCGAGGCCAGCCTGGTGTACAGAGTGAGTTCCAGGACAGCCAGGGCTACACAGAGAAACTCTATCTTGAAAAACAAAACAAAACAAAACAAAACAAAAACAAAAACAAAAACATATTGGGTCTACCTCCCATGGGCAAAGTGACTATGCTAATAACCATTGCTTAATCCTTAATTAATAAAATAATACTATCCATTTAATCCAGTTTCTTTTTCACAGAGAAGCTGTTACTGTCTATCTCAGATACATAACACACATAGCATGTTCTTCTTATGATGCCTAGAGCATATGAAATAAATAATCCTCAACCATTCCCTCTTCTTTCCTTAGTGCAACACAGGTAAGATTCTGTGGGAGGATTCCTTCCAGGACTAAGACTCCCTTAACACCCTTTCCTCTTTTCTAAGTTTATATTGAGAGATCAAATTTTGGAGGTTCAGACTCCATCTTAGAAAACCTGACCTACGTTTAAGCTCAAGTAAACAAACAGACTGGTACCTACCTTCAGTTTCCAGGTTAACCCCCAACAAAGTCTGAGCCCAGCACCAGTTTCTAGGTTATTCCATAGGAAGACCTTTATCTCCAGGTTACAAACCCACCACTGCTACTACACTTCCTATAAGATATTTTCTTTATTTACATGTAAATTTCTCCTTTCCCAGTTCCCCTCCAACAAACAAACAAAAACAACAAGAACAAACCCTTGTCCCCCCCCATGCCTGCCACCCTACCCTCTCCCACTTATTGGGCCTGGAATTCCCCTACACTGGGGCATAGAACCTTCATAGGACCGAAGGCCTCTCCTCCTATTGATGATAGAATTTGCAATCCTCTACACATGCTGCCAGAACAATCAGTCCCACCATGTATAGTCCTTGCTTGGTGATTGAGTCCCTGGGAGCTCTGAGGGTACTAGTTAGTTCATATTGTTGTTTGTCCTAAGGGGCTGCAAACCCTTCAGCTCCTTTGGTCCTTTCTCTAATTCCTTCATTGGTGACTTTGTACTCAGTTCAATGAATGGATGTGAGCCTCTACATCTTTATTAGTCAGGTATTGTCAGAGCCTCTCAGGAGATAGCTATATTAGGCTGGCTTGTACTTCCTTCAGTCTCTGCTCCATAGTTAATCACTGCAACTCCTTCCGTGGGTATTTGGTTCCCCCTTTTAAGAAGGAATGAAATGTCTACTTTTTGGTCTTCCTTCTTCTTGAGTTTCTTGTGATTTGTGGGTTGTTCTTCCTGTATTCCAAGCTTCTGGGTTAATAACCATTTATCAGAGAGTGCATACCATGTGTGTTCTTTTGTGATTGGGTTACCTCACTCAGGATGATATTCTCCAGATCCATCCATTTCCCTAAGAATTTCACAAATTCATTGTTTTTAATAGCTGAGTAGTACTCCATTGTATAGATGTACCACAATTTCTGTATCCATTCCTCTGTTGAGGGACATCTGGGTTGTTTCCAGTTTCTGGCTATTATAAATAAGGCTGCTATGAACATAGTGGAGCATGTGTCCTTATTACATGTTGGAGCATCTTTTGGGTATATGCCCAGGAGTGGTATAGCTGGGTTCTCCAGTAGAACTATGTCCAATTTCCGGAGGAACCTCCAAACTGATTTCCAGAGTGGTTGTACCAGTTTGCAATCCCACCAGCAATGAAGTAGTGTTCCTCTTTCTCCACAAACTCTCCAGCATCTGCTGTCACCTGAGTCTTTTATCCTAGGCAATCTGCTGGTGTGAGGTGGAATCTCAGAGTTGTTTTGATTTGCATTTCCCTGATGACTAAGGATGTTGA
>JADRCD010217099.1:0-40038 GCA_019843815.1 Montemys delectorum
TAGGACAGCCCTCTCTGTGGCACATCTCAGAGGCTCTGTGTGCCAATAGCCTCATCTTCTGTATTCATTTGTTTCTGAAGAGGCATCAGGTATATGTTGGCTCTTTCCAAATAGATGGGATCTGAAGGCTTATGTGTCAACTCCCATGATGCTCCTGGGAAGTGGGAGGACCTTTAAGAGGAAGGGCCTAGCAGGGGGAAGGTAGGTCCTCTGGAATCCCCAGTGTCTTTTCTCTCTGCTTCAACCGTCTTGGGTGCTTTGTCCAGTGAGTGTTCTCTTCCATGTTGCCATGTGCTGTGTGTGCTGGAAGGAAGGCCTTGCTTGCCACAGTCCTAAAGGAGCAGTGCCAGCCTGGATTGAAACCTTTACAGCACAGCATACCTTTCCCTACTGTGAGCTCAGTATCTTAGGCATTTCATGACAGTGCCAGGCACATTTTTAGTCTTCAGTTTACCACTGTTGTGTGATCTTGAGAAAGCTAACCACATCCTCTTCAGTATCCACTGACATTTAAAGCAAAATGGCCAAATCTACCTGTCCTTTCTAGATGAACACAGGGAGTTAGGCCTGCTTGAGAAGCAGAGACTGAGGTCAGCGTTCTGCGTGTGGTGACTAGCAGGTGTGGTTAGAGGCAGACAGATGGACAGACAACAGGGAACCATATCGTGTCTCTGTACCATTTTTTTTAAAAAAAAAATGTATTTAACTAGGCAGGGAGAGGAGGGTCACTGAGGATCAAATCACATGGGTAATAGTGAACCGCTAAGATATTGGGGAAATGCTAATGACCTCAGGGAGCGATGACCAGTGAAGTGGAAGCCCTGGAGGGGTCTTCACGCCTCGCAGTGTGGACTCTCTCCTCCATAGGTTTCTGCAGGCTTTGCTCTGCTGGTCTTTGTTTGGCAACGATGCCCCTTAATGGAATGCTTTTTACACTGACTTTCCCTGGTGATTTCTGTGTTAGTCACTGGTAAGTGTGAGCGATATCGATTTGTTTTGTTTTGTTTTGTTTTGTTTTTTTTCTGCTTAGTGTGGTGGGCCGAAACTGCTATTTGTAGTCTGGAAATATCTAGCCTGGCCATAAGTGGGAAAGTAAGGAGTAGTCACTCCAAAGGTAAACAAGGAATGAGTGCTCATTGGCTCTGTGATGTCACAATCTGCTTCACCTATAGCCTGGTCCAGCCTCACATAGCCAAGTACAAAAGCCACTCCTGGCTTTCTGTGTAGGAGGGAGAGCCCCTGGAAACCCAGCCGTAGCAATACCACAAGAGCAGTGTCCTTGGGAACGTGTTCACATTTAGTACAGCTGAGCCTCTGCCTCTCAAGGCTTTGTGATTTAGTAGCTGGTCCCTCTTCAGAGACAAACTGACAGTGGTTCTGAACTCTTGAAGGCTGCGAGTCCGGGGTGATGTTTGCAAATTGGCATTATGGAGATTAGAAGCCCTTCCCACCACGATCAGCACAGGCCCCACGAGGGCACAGATGGTCAGCAAGCGTTCCTTGCTGGACATTGGATACTGAAGGCATGGTGTAAAGACTTAATGGGAGCAGGTGAGAAGGGTCCGGAGAAAGCCAGCAAGCTCAGCCACTGTTAAGGTTCTCAGCAGCCTCGTGGGAAACAGCCTTTACACTGTTGTTAATGTCGTCATTCTGACAAGGCTCCTCACCTGTTTATTGGGGGACCACTGTCTGTGCATTGCAGTGAAGGGAAGCCATCTTCTCCTGGGAGGTGCTGTGGGGGGGGGGTTAGAAAGTTGTGTATTCTGCTGTGGGCTTTGTTGGAGCTAAGTGTAAATATATTCCCATGGGCCAAATTCAAAGTCAGAAATCTGTGTGGTATTTGTGCTCTTAAAGTTGGTTCCCAAAGCTTCAAGTGTGAGACGTGGTCTCAGTGTGTGTGGAGTGGATGAGTGAGTTTGAGGTGATAAGTGACTTCTGCAGGTGTGTGTTCCAGGGTGCATGCAGACCCTGCCTGGAATGTGTCGGCAAGAGCTTTAAGTGACACAGACTGGCATTTCCGCTTCCTATCTAAATAGGTACTAAGGTACTTGGTCCATTGGAGAATACACTGATCAAGCAAGAAAGGGGAGACAGCTTGCTTCGAGGCCATCAGTAGCATCTCTGATGAGGTACAGGAAGAAGGGCATGGCATCACTACACAGTAGAATCTGGTCCAGCCAGTCTTTTATTTGGTTTATATAAAGACCAAGTAGGGTCTGGTGAGATGGCTCAGTGGGTAAAACGCTTGCTGTGCAAGCATAAAGATCTGAATTCAGAGTCCTAGTGCCCATGTAAAAAGCCCCAGGACTGGCAAGACAAGAGAATCCTTGACATTCATTGCCAGCCGGTATAGCTGAACTGTGAGCTCTAGATTCAGTGGGCAGCCATGTCTCAAAATATATATGGGCAGTGCTAATGAGGAAGAAACTCAACAGTGACCTTAGACCTCCACATGAACACATTCATGCACATACAAACATATACAGATGCCAGGGGAACACATTAACACTGTGGGAATGTATTCTACCATCTGACAGGTGATGCCTTCCTTAATAAATAAATGAAGAAAAGGAAAAGCCTGAGGAAAGGGACTTTGGGAAGTCTGCTGATGACACTGGCTTCCCGCTTCCCTTTTTCTCATTGGAGGACCCCCTCCCCCCACCATATTTCCCCAGTGAAGCGCAACATTGTCCATATTTTTTAGACTCTTAGTGATGTCTTGGTGCAGTGTACATGCAGGGTGAACGTATCTACTGTCTATCTTTATTTATGATGGAAACATTCAGAATCCTCTGGCTTAGTTTAAGCACATGCGGCACATTGTGGTTCTTCCTCACTGTGTAGTGAGACAGCACACTGGGATTTGCTCTTGTCTGAGAGCCCAGCAGCCAGCTTGCCTCCTCGCTGGCTCCCACTCTCACAGCCTCTGCTAACTACCATTTTGTTTGGTGTCCGTGAGCTCAGCTCTGCTGGATTCCACATGGGTGAGGTCACAGGACAGTTGTCTTTCTGTATGTCTCATGTCATTTAACACAATGCCACTCCAGTTCCATCCATGTTGCCACATATGACCGGATGCTCATCCTTTTTATGGATAAGTAGTACTCCATTGTACACATGGCACATTTTCTTTATCCGTTTGTCAGTAGATGGACACCTGGGTTGTTTCCATTTCTTGGCTATTGTGACATGGGCTGAAATGACCCTGGCAGTGCAGCTGTCTGTCTGGCAAATCATCAGCTTGCTTCCTCTGGGCTAGATACTCAGTGATGGAAGGGCTGAATCATGTGGTATTTCTATTTAAAATAATATTTTTTATGCTACTACTTCTAATTCTATGACTTGCAGGATGAAGGCTCTGTGAAGGGCACACCTGTGACCCCGGCCTTCTGTCCGGGGACATCTGTTCTGTTCTCTTCATTATTCTTGGCAAGTAGAGGAGAATGTCAGGGAATTCCTGGCCTCTCATCAATCCAGATGCCATGGACAGGGAGCTAGTCGGAAAATTGCCCTGGGCTTCGGAAAACTGGGAGGTGCCTCCAGCATCACCCAGGGCCACTGAAACCTCCCACCCTGCTCCGCTCCTCCCCATGACAGTACACTGTGGGTGGCCCTCTTCCCTCCCCATACCCCTTCTGGCTACGCTCCTCCCTATGACAGTACACTGTGACGGTACACTGTGGGCGGCCCTCCCCCTCCTGGCTTTACTGATATGCCTTCCCAAACCGTTTCCACCCTTACCACTGCTTCCCGGTCTGTCTCTGGGAACGGAAGAAAGTCAGGGACTATTCAGTCCACTGCGTCCACGAGCCTCCTGGCACCTGAGCCACACAGCCCGCCTGTCAAAGGACATTTAAATGGGACCATTGATGCTGGAGGCTGAGGAATTACTGCTAAACTGTCCTCAGATGTGACCTCTGCTTCTTGGTGAGGTTAAAACCAGAACTCGTAGCTTTGGGAGATTTTTTTCGGAAGTATTTCCAGATTAAAAGCAGTTACGTGTGGGGATTTACTTCAAAATAATAGAACACATAAAGCAAAGCAAAGCAAAACAAAATCCCATACAAATACCCTTCTAATATCCTGCTCTGAGTCAGGCTTAAATGATCCTCTTCCTAGGCCAAGTGCCAGGGTATGCACCTTTCTCCAGTGGGTCAGCAGCTTGGTGGGCGTGGTCTCAGCATCTCCACTCTTGTTCCACATCTGCTCCGCATTGGCATCTCTCTTCCCCATAATTTATCCCTCAAAGCCAGACTGGAGGCTTTGGCATCACTCAGATCTGTCTCACCTCAGGAGTCTCTGCTCTGAAATTATCTTGACCTCTGGTTCTGTTGCAGCTGCCTTCCATCTGTAGCCCTCCCCCCACACCCCATTTGTCCTGACTGTCTCAAGCCAGAATTCCGAGGTTGAGCAGGCTAGGAGGTGTGAGCCAGGAGCTGAATGGGAGCAGGGTAAAGTTGTGGGGCTTTTCCTTTACAACATAGTCAGCCTCTCCAGTATGACCTTGGCCTTGGACAAACATGCCAAGAATATAATAGAAGGGCTTCAACAGAGTTGCAGCTAGGCTGTTGTGGCTCCAAGAGGAAGAATGGAAACACACAGGGAAGGGGATACAGGATGGATCTTCAGTCCTGGGTGAGGGTAGGGTTGAGAGCTTGAGTTATCAGAGTACTGCCCAAAAGGTCTGCACTTTCCCAGAGGGAAATGAACACAGTCAGGAAATAGAAAGGAAGCCCAGCCCTGCTTACTACTGAACACCTGGCTTTGTGTGGGTCGGCACCCAGCCCCCCAGTCCTCCCCTCCTACGTGTGCAGGCTCAGTGCAGATGTCCCAGGCTTAGGTTAGCTGGACTGCAGGCAGAGTGCAGCCCCTAGGGGAACTGGTTCTTCTCAGGTAGCATGAGGGTGGCTGAATCCAGAGACCAGTATCTATATTCCTAGGTCATAGAGCCTGCAAGCTGGTAGATGTAGGGTTTGAACTCTGCCCTCTGGCTTTGGGACTTACATGTTGCTCCTACCACCCTGGATGGTCCTCTTTTCCTCTCTATCCTCTCTTGACGTGGGAGGTAGTGGAGTTCATGGGAACAAGAAGAGTTTTGGTATCTCTTGATAAATGAGGTGCTGTGGGTGTGGGGGTAGCCGGCATCGCAGGGGGAAGCTTGGTGACCTGCGGGGGTGGAGGCTGTGGTGGTGGTGTACAAGTCTTGGTCCTCCACTTTGGACATTAACGGGGCTTCCCGTTGGCAGGAAAGTTCCATTCAACTTGGTTTTCATTAGCTCAGCTCTGTTGAGAGACTGGGCTCATTTCCTAAATACCTCCCCTCCCTGCTTTTCAAAGCTGGGTATCTTAGGGCTTTTTAGTTTCTCTTTCTTTCCTGCCTGCTTGGATCCCACACAGGGTAGACAGCCCCTTTCTCACAAACCCCATGCATCTTTCTATTTTGGTTTCAAAGTGTGTGTGTACATATGCATGTGTGTGTATGCATGCCTATGGAAACCAGAGGTCAACTTTGGGTGTCACTTCTCAGGAGCCATCTTCTTTGTTTTTTTTTTTTTTTTTTTTTGAGTCAGGGTCTCTCACTGGGACCAAGGGCTCAATCTTGATCCTTACTGATCCCCCCCGTCTCTGCCTCCCCAGCACTGGAATTGTATATGCCTGGCTGTTTAAATGTGAACTTTGGGGATAGCAAGGCAAGCACTCCACTGACTGGGCCATCACCCCAGCCTCTACTTGCATTATATATCACCACCAACCCAATGTCACCCACCTTCTCTGTCCCTTGAGGAACTTGTTCAGCCACAGGCATTTATGTCTTTATTTCATGTGACCATCTCCTTGAAACATGGTGTAGTTTATACCCCTCCACTCTGTCGAGGAAGCTTTGGTCTCTCTGTCTACTGTCTGTCCTCTCTGTGTCTACCCTTTTCAAATCATGACCACTTGGAGTTGGCTCCCAGACCTTGTTCATTTGCACTACTTATATTCTGGGGTACTGCAGGTCTCATGGAGATCTCTGTGATCTGTCATGGTGGTGCCTGTCATCTGTCATAGTGGTGCCTGTCATCTATCTGTCATGGAGTTTCCTGTCATCCATCACAATCCCCAAAGCTACATTTCTATTTTCCAGCATGTCTTTCTTGTTTTTGACAGCCTCCCCCCTACTTGTATGTGGTATGTGGTGTGTGTGTGTGTGTGTGTGTGTGTGTGTGTGTGTGTGTGATTTACAAACCATCTTAGCTCTTAGCTCTTCCTGCTCAGGTGCTGGCCACCTTTTGTACCCCTTTGGACAGTTTTTTTCCTGGCCCAAGAGTCACTGAGTAGCTAGACTGACTGGCCTGTGAGACCCAGGCTCTTATCTCCACCTTCGCAGTGATGGAATTACAGGTGTATTTTTTCCACCGCAGCATTTTCTTTCCTTAAGTGGGCCCGAGGTGTTTGGCTCTGGTGCTGATGATTATGAGGCGTGTTGTTTCTGACTGAGCTGTCGCCCAGCCTCAATATTGCAGTTAATTTTTCACTAGTCCAAGTCCTTTTAAATCACCCCCTGATTAAAACCAGAACAGTCGTTGTTGCTGCTGTGCACGGTGCTCTGGGCTGCCTTTCCCAGGGTTGACTGACCCTGGGCTTCCCTTCTGGGAACCTCTCAGCGTCTCAGTTTCCAGAAATAAACATGCCTGCCTTGAAGGACTAGAGTGGGGGTGAGATGAGATTTACAGTAAGTAAATAAAGTAAAACTCCTGGCAAAGGGCTCAGTACGCTTTAGCTTCTGCCAAACATAGCTTTGCTGTGGACGCCGCTGTCCCAGTCATCTTTCCTTCAGGCCACCCAATGGGCAACTTATTTCCTTGACACTATGCTAGACACTAGGGCCACGCTCTGAGACCTTGCCTCCTAACTGCTCTAAGCTGGCTAAGCCCTGTGTTCTGCAAGACCTCGGTGCTTGTCCCCATTCTTGCCACCTCTTCCCCGTGTTCCCCTCCCCTCCCTTCAGGCCGTCTTCCACTGCTGCCAAGGACTCTTCTTAGGACACAAAGCTCCTCATGTAACTACTAAATGCCTGTGCAGTGCCTTTCAGGATAAGCCCAGACTGCGTCTGATGGCAGCTAGGCTCACCTGGATTTGTAGGTACCACCCATGGCTGCCAGGCTCATCTCTAGGCTTCTGGCCTCACCGGTGGTTACTCGGCTCATCTCTGCCTGCTGGTCTCAGTCATGGCTACCTGGCTTATTTCTTGACTGATGGCATCTCCCGTTGCTGCCAGGATCGCCCGTGCCTGCTGGCTTTGCTCTTGCCAATGCACAAAATGATGTATTTCAAGTGGAATGTGGTGGCATGAGCTGGGACTCACAGGATCTACTCCAAATTAGAATCACGAGTAGCAGCGAGTGACTCTTTGCTAAGTTTCTAGAGGAGGGAATGTGCTTGCTGAGACAGTGCTATATGCTGTAGTCTTTGTGCCCAGAAATGGACCACTGTAGACAGGCTCGAAGAAGAGGAGGACCTGCTCTCCAACCCCTGCCCCAAGGAGTTGTCCATAGGAGGATGGCTTCATTTAGGGTTCTAGAACATCCTTCCCATGCACAGAAATGTAGAGTATTTCTCCCTGCAGGAGAGAGAACCCATTTCCCCACATCTTTCTTGACACCAGCAGAAGAATTCCGTAGGCACTTTCTGATAGTTTGCAATTTTCATTCTTTTCTGAGTTGCTTGTTGATTCCTGCTATGGCACCTGTCTCTCTGCTTTTTAAGAGCTGTTTGTATCTTTTGCGATTAATGTTAAATTGTTGCAAGTAATTGTCCCTAGATGATCATTTGAAATGTGGTTTTCCTTTTTATATTGCTGCTGTGGTTATGACATGGTCAGGATCCTTCTGATCCATGTATGGTTATCAAATGTTAAGACAATGACTGTATGGCCACAAGTTCAAGCAACAGATTCTCCCTAGTGGCTCCTGTGGGCCTCCCAGCCTTAGATGAAGCTGTGAATTCAATGGCTGGCTTCATATAGACCCTGACATTTGCCTGTTCTGTTTTTTTCCTGTTATCAGGTGTCTTAGTTAGGGTTTTACTGTCGTGAACAGACACCATGACCAAGGCAACTCTTATAAGGACAACATTTAACTGGGGATGGCTTACAGGTTCAGAGGTTCAGTCCATTACCATCAAGGCAAGAGCATGGCAGCATCCAGGCAGGCATGGAGCTAGATGAGCTGAGAGGTCTACATCTTGTTCTGAAGGCAAATAGAAGACTGTCTTCTAGGAAGCTAGGAAGAGGGTCTTAAAGCCCAAGCCCACAGTGACACACCTACTCCAACAAGGCCACACCTCCTACTACTGCCATTCCCTGGGCCAAGCATATACAAACCATCACAACAGGCTTCTGGAATGGATGTGTCAAAAACACCGATGTGTATATGATATGGCAGTTGGAAAGTATCTCCCACACTGTGGGAGTAAGAAAGCACAGGGCAAAGGGGAGCTGGCTGAAGGGTGCTGGGGCGGGGGAAGCAACTGTGTAGACCTCACCGGAGGCAACACTGAGCTAAGACTTTCCAGGAGGCTGCACGGACATCAGCTGGAAGTGCCTGTTGTAGAGAGGGAGCAGCCAGTGCCCTGTGAGAGTCACTGCAGCACAGTGTGCCACAGGGTGAACGTTGGTGTCTAAGAAGGGTGTAAGCTGCTCACCTGGGGACTTGCTGAGTGAGTAAAAAAGAGGGGCCACTACAGGGTTCTAGGATATTGAGGGAGCAAGATGTGCTTAGATTAGGAAAAGATGCTTCTGAGTCTCTGAGAATGAACCTGGGGTGCACAGAGGCAGAAGCAGGGAGCGGTGAGGAGGCAAGTACTAACAGTGTCTCTCCAGGCACTTACTGTGGATTGAGTGAATGGCCAGGACCGCACGACGAATGCCTTAAAACATCCCTTTAAAACATTGACTGTTATTTTCTGCACTGTGGACTGAACCTAGGGCTTTGTACATGCTTAGAAAAACTCTCTTCCGCTGAGCCTCATTGAAAGTTTTAATGTGATTTAAATGTAGGTGAGAGACCATGTATGCTTTCAAAGTACATATGCATGTGGAGACATGTGCGTGTAGAGACATACATGTGTGTGTGGAGGCCAGAGGTTGACTTTGGTTGTCTTCCTTAGTTACTCTACATCTTACCTCACCTCTAGACTGTTCTGTGGAACAGAGCTGGGGCTACAAATGTACATCCCTGCCTCTGCCTTTTATGGCTCAGCTCCTGTTCTTGTATGGCTGACGTTTTGCCCACTGTCCACTGAGCTGTATCCTCAGCTCCCACATTTAAAATGTACACATTTGTCTTGAGAAATTGAGAGGGCAGAGCAGGCCTGGGGAACAGGTCAGTTTCTCAAGCTGTGTTCTGGTGTGCGGGGACAAGGGAGGGTCAAGAGCATCCTGTCTTTAAGGTGAAGACTGGGGGCACTCAGTCTCCTTTCATACCTTGGGCTCAGAATTAGGAAGTGCATCTTGGGGCAAAGGTCATGCACCAACACTTTAGAGGACCTAGGGTGTTGAAGACTGGCGTGGAGGGACTCCATCTTTCTTTTCCTTTTTATTTATTCTTCTTTCATATATTACATCCTGACTGCAATTTCTCCTCCCTCCTGTCCCCTCAGTCTCTTCCTACCACCTCCTTTTTTCCCCGGACCCACACCCCTTTCACCTCCTCTCAGAAAAGACCAGGCCTTCCAGGGGCATCAACCAAATAAGGCATAACAAGCTATAATAAGACAAGGCACACATTCTCACGCCAAGGCTGGACAACGTAACCCAGTAGGAGGGAAAGGCAGGCAAAATAGAGATAGCCCCCATTCCCACTGTTAAGAATCCCATAAGAACACCAAACTACACAACCATACATAGTAAGGTCTGGGCCAGCTTGGGTTACATAGTGAGATCCAGGCCAGCCTGGGCTATAAAGTGAGGCCTTGTTTCAAACACCAAAACCAAAACAAAAAGGGTAAGAGAGCGCAGTTCAGCAAAGATGTTGCATTTGTATTGATTCTGTAAGTGCCCACAAGCAAGAATAATTCAGGAACCTGGCCTCAGAGGTTTCCATTACCTGTTGGCACCTCAGTGGAGTGTCAGTTACCTCCGAGAGATCCCCTTCTCTACTAACTTCACAACACCTAATTTAAGTTACATTGTTTTGGAAAAACTTTAACCCAGACTTCTGCTCAGATACACTTGGTGTGGGGTTTTGTGTCTCCTTTACTTGATTGCTTCTCCATGGTCCCCACACTGAGCATCTGCGTGGGGTGTGCACAGGGTTAGGTTCAAAATGACTATACTAATGTATGCGTCTGCCGTCAATGCCTTGCATTCTGAGGAAACAGAAGAGAGTGTCAGAGGAGAGCTGCAGGATTTTTCTTGCTTCTTTGCTCACACAAAGTGCTTTTTGTCGCCTAGTGCATGGGCCATGATCAGACGTCATGTAGAATGCATATTGGTTCTGTGGTCTGCCTGGCTCGGAATACCTCATCTGTAGCCAGCATGGGGAGAAGGAGAAAGAATCTCTGCTTTATGCATGTATGAATGCAATGTCGTTGTTCATGGAAAAGCGCCTTTGATTGTTTGGAAGCTCTATGAATATTAAATGAAGTTTGGGGCCCACTGCATTGTATCTTTTAGGGGGGAAATTAGTTATGCTTCTGCAAGCTTGGAACCAAATGCCTAATCTGGTGGTATAAATGATTCTTGCTTTCTAATTTTATTTATTATTATTATTAATTTTACATATATGAGTGTTTTGTCTGTCTGTATGTATGTCTGTGTACCACGTTCATACCTGGTGCCTGTGCAGGCCAGAAGAGAGCATTGACTGCCTGGCACTGGAGTTTGAGACATTGTGAGCTTTCATGTGGGTGTGGGAATTGAACCCAGGTCCTCTGGAAAGATCAACCTCTGAGCCATCTCTCCAGACCCAGAGTATTATTATTTAAGAGACGTCTTGCTTGCTGTAGCCATTGTCTGTGCATGGGGTGCTTTTGGCAACATTTACTGTGCACTGTAAACATGTTTACATTTGTATTTGTAATCTTCTATTTCATACAGGATTTGAAGTAGCTTGGTAGAATTTTTCTTTAAATGTAAATTTTTAAGAAATTGTAATGTATCATGATCAGAGAGAATATAAATAGCTTAGGAAAAGGTTGAGGCTTTGGGAGGTACTCAGGAGTAGGAGCACATGTACAAGTGCACAGGTAAAAAAGATCCAGTGAGTTACATTGTTGGGCCCCACATTGCATGCTGAGCTTCCTGGCAGCCAAAGGGAAAGGGGATAAGCTGGCAGCTAACACATTCTCTAGCTCTTCAAAGACCTTTTAAAACATGCCCAGCACCAAGCAGGAATATAGCAACGTTTCCCATGAGAAAACTGGCCAATCAGAAGAGTGGATTAAGCCAGGCAGTGGTGGTGTACACCTTTAATCCCGGCACTTGGAAGGCAGAGGCAGGTGGATTTCTGAGTTCGAGGCCAGCCTGGTCTACAGAGTGGGTTCTAGGACAGCCAGGGCTACACAGAAAAACCCTGTCTCGAAAGAAAGAAAGAAAGAAAGAAAGAAAGAAAGAAAGAAAGAAAAAGAAAGGAGGGAAGGATGAAAAGAAAGAAAGTGAAAATCTCCCAGGAATCTTATGTCTGGAGAAGGAAAAGCCTCAAAGCTGGTGCCAGCCAGAGAGGGAGCTTGTGCCCTCCAAAAAGACTTCACACAGTTCTGACAGCTTGTCAGGAGAGAGGAACTGAGACTTGAGAGGGTGGTGGGAAGGGCCACACCTTGGCTGGGATGCTTCACTGCACAAACCTGTTGCTATCTCCTGAAACCTAAACCTCATGTCAGTTGCTGGAATTGAGTCTGTGGAGACAGGAGGGTCCCTGGGGCGCACTGGCCAGCCAGCCTAGCCTACTTGGCTGCATTCAGGGTAGTGAAGGGCCATGTCCCGAGGGGATGTGGTTGGTTAGGCAGCAATGTGACACCTGAGGTCATCCTCGGGCCTCTACACTCATATACAGAGATCATGTGCACATAGACACACACACACACACACACACACACACACACACACACACCTCTTTATGCTTCCAAGAGTTTGTTTTTGGCAGTGTCCTGAGCCTCAGAGCCTGTCAGGTGTCAAAGCTGTTCTTGGTTTCAGGAAGCTGCTGAGCTGAGCTCTGCTCTCTCTCCGGTTCTCTCTCAGTCTGAATGCAGTCTGTCTTTTCTACCCAGACTGTCATCTCCTTCCCTCCCTCCCCATCAGCTGCCTCCAAGTAAGAGGTGGTGTTCTGCGGCAGCAGAGTGCAGAGCCACAAAGAGGATGTGCTGCTAGCATGCTTTCCCTCCTCTCCCATCCGTGTCAAGAAGACTATATCTCTGTTCTCCGTAACTTTTAGAACAACTTGAAAAGAATCCCTCGAAATTCATTTACATAACCACAGGCCTCACGACAGTCCAGATGCCCCCTTTCAGACAGGTTTCATTGACTACATAACAAGGCAGTCAGAGCTGGACCACAGTTTCCCTTGCTTGCTGGGAACCTGTATTTCCCCTCTATCTGAAGGTCTTCTCCTCTGGGTTCAGCATAGCATGTGTGGGGGTGAGGGGGTTGAGGGGTTGGAAGGGTCTTTGGGAAGTTGTTTAGTCAAGGTAGAGCCAGGTTACCATTTTTTCTTTTTCTTCTTTTTTTATTAGATGTTTTCTTTATTTACAATATCTCCTTTTCCAGGTTCCCCTCCAAAAGAAAAAATAAAAATAAAATAAAATAAGAAAAAACATTTAAAAAAAAACTCCAAAACTAAAACAATCCCATGTTCCCTGCCCCCTCCCCAGGTCACCATTTTTAATGTTAAGCTAGTGGAATGTTAATTACTTGGCACTAAAAAAGGAAATTTGTTTTCTGCAAAACCAACCATGACCTGGAGACACAGACCGTGGACTACCAGGCCATGAAGCAGCTCTGCCCTTCACTGCATCTGAGTTCCCGCTTCCTTCCATGCTCTAGCTCCTGCCCTGTGCTCTTCACTCTCCAAAGGATCATCCCTGCCCCATCCCTTCAGTCTGCTCTCCTGCCCAGAAGCCCTCCCTAGGCTTTACTGCACTCTGCTTCCTCCTGTGGGCAGGGGCTGTTTGTGATGGATCAGAAGAGGCCAGGGCCAAAATGGCAGTTCCTGGGGCGTGGGATAAGAATGTGTGAACCTCCTTTGCAATATGATAAGAAGTGGCCCCTTCACCCTCAAAAACAAAGTCTGTGTCCTTTGAATTTGGAGCTCTAAGGGATGTCTTCCCTAGAGAACATCCTCCTGAACTTATTAGGGAATGCACATTAGAATGTTTAGAGGTGGGGGGGGGGGGGGGGGTACAGGTGTAATCTAGCAAGAGATGCTTAAGTAGGGCAAGGCAGGATTGATCTATAGATGCCAAGTCTACTTTAGGAGCTGGTCAATGTGATTGGTCTTTGTGCTGCTGGAGGGTTCTTAGCAGCATTCATGCTGTAGCTCTGTAAGCCAGTCTTTAAAAAAAAAAAAAAAAACTAAAAAGCTTTTTAAATAGAGCAGATTAATTGAATTATTGCCCTTCTTTAAAAAATAAGATGATTTTTAAAAATAATATTCTACATGTATGGGCTGATGATAGTACAGCATGTAACTTGGATCAATTCATGTAGAGATGCATTTGGGAAAATAAGTTGCATTTTTGGTGGGTGTTTGTATGCTTGGACGTCCTGATATTTTAGCAAGTTCATGGGATCACAGCTTTCAGAAGTCAGACTTCTCCTGCCTGGGTGCAGCAGCCTATACCACACGTAACAGTACAGTAATAGTTATCCAGTCAGTCCACGGCAGACTGGCTGGAACCCTTGAGAGTTCTCTGAGTGGGAGTTTACAGGTGGGCTCTTGAGCTAGTTATCCTGGATTGTGTGGTGGGTCCTAAGACAGACACAGGAAGAGAATCAAGGTTCCGCTGGAGTGTGCAGCTGGGGTCTGATGAACAGGCGAGCTGAGCCCATCTGTCCATCCCACTAGGGAACTGGAGACACACTGAGGAAATTGCTCCACCCTCAGCTAGCTTCACGAACCAGGGGTTTATTTGGATCATTTTTCATGGGGAGCATGGGTGACCTAATGGCCACCTCAGCATGGGTGAGAGTCTGCCAAAGTTGCCTCGATGGAGTTCCCCACACAGCGCACCTGTACAACAGGGAGGACGCAGTGTGGGACCTTCTAGTTGGAAGGATGTTGAGATCAGGCATCGCTGTGTTCTCATTTCCTTCATACTGTGTAAAACAGCCTTGCTCAGTGTCTTTGTTTTACAAAAACTTTGACTCCATTTTGAAGATGGGCAAAAGCACCTGAGTATTGACCTACACAACACAGAAAACTTATTTCTGGAACCTTATTTTAAGGTGCCGTCCTGTACAAATACTGGGGGATGCAGGAACTACAGGGGCACAGGGGTGTATCTAAATCCTATCAGGAAAACAGGCCTGAGAATCTAAGAGGAACATGGGACAAAAAAAAAGAGGGTGCAACTCCCTCATCTGGACCCTATAAGATGTGGACAGCTAGCATTGAGAAAGCCCATACCAACTGCTACCTGACCACTGATGTGTGAATGCATGCATGTGCGTGTGTGCATCCATGTGTGTATGTGCATATGAGTATGTATGCATGTGTGCATCCCTGTGTGTATGTGCATGTGTGTGTGTGTGTGTGTGTGTGTGTGTGTGTGTGTGTATGGTAGAGAACTCCCTGCTATCTCAGAGGCTTCAGCTTGACTCCATGTCTGCTGTAAATGCAGCTTCCTCAAATTTTTGTCTGCCTGTCCTCTTTGCCCACCTAGATTTGTTGTCTATCTGTTTGCCTGTTGGTTCACCGGGATCCAGTCAGGTTTGCCCTTTCACCATCAAGACTGGAGGCTAAAGCTCTGCTCTCAAACCTGTGATCCTCCACCCCCGCCCCATGGCCTGGTTTACAGCTTCTGCAGCCTTGGTTCTACCCCTCTAGGAGACTTCACTTGCATCTCTGTCAGCCTTCCTTATCTTAGGACTTTGAAAACCTGAACTCCTCTTAACTAAGCAGAGACATAGAAGTATACAGAGAGCTAGGTAGACTGTATGATATTAGTAATTGAGACTGGAACAAAAAGACCTGTGTATACCTTAGCCAGTGCTATCAGGGCAGCTGGATATATGGCAAATTGCTACCTTTAAAGTCTGCCATATCTTATAAATGTAATGTTAACCACGAAATTTCGGCATTTTGGAAAGACAAATGTGTTCACTTATGTTTCTGGACTAGCACAACCATGAGAGACAGTCTCCCCTGGAACCCCCAAGGAGGAGGCTGCCTTGCTAACATCTAGATTTCATCTCTGAAAGACTGACTGATTTTACAGTTTGGAACTCCAGGACGATAGGGAATCTGTGCTGTGTTGTCTTCAGCCATGAGTCTTTGGTGACTCTTTAGAGCAGTCACTGGAGACTAGGAACAGGAGTGTCTCTGTGCCCCAGTGCTGCCAGGGTGTGAGCTCTGGGTCATGGTCATTTGCATTTCAAAGAATTGTCCCCAGGCCTAGATCATCTATTTCTGCCTTTTGCTTAACTAACTGTGCTTTATTTAGGCCCCAGCTTTGATCACCTGTATGACAAGTGAAATTGGCATAAATTTACTTGAAGGTACCTGCTTGAGAGACAAGCTGTAGGCTTGTTCTTGAGTAAAAAGAGAAGGGGAAATGGAGGGGGGTGAGAGTGGGAGCTGGTCAAACCCTCTTCTAAAAGACTACTTTGTGTTAATTTGAATTTAGTTTTAGCATTGGTTAAATATGTATAAACAAAACAAAGTGTTAAGTTGTGCTCACAGCTTTCCAACAAGTATAAACACTCAACTTATTTCATTTTAAATACAACTGAAATTACAAATCCAGCAAAATTACATATAACACTAAGGAGTTAATGCTATAGACAGTGTTTTTGCTGGATCAAATTGGCATTCTCAGTGTAGTTTCACACCACTGGCAAAACCCTGCTACAGTATCTGTTTGAGCTGAACTGTCTAGTTTATGCAAAACACGTATTCTTGAAGGAAGCATGCCTATCACAGCAGTTCATTGCTCTACGAAGGACGGTTCTCAGGCCCTAATAGAACTATTCTCTTTAACATGTCCATTTATATACAGATGAGAAAACTAAGGTAAACTGTAGTGTTTGGTCACTTAGTGTGAGGGCCCAGGTCAGGGTGGTGGCAGTCGGTTAGGGACTCTGCCTTGCTGGGAGTGTTTTGTGACCTGAGTATTTGTTTCTTTTGTGTTCTGTTCTTGAACTTGAAGTGATCCTCCTGCCTCAGCCTCATGAATGTGACATGGGCTACCATGCTCAGGCATTCTTGAACTTGAAGTGATCCTCCTGCCTCAGCCTCATGAATGTGACATGGGCTACCATGCTCAGGCATTTCTTCAATCTGACTTTTTTCTCTTCTAGGAGTATTTAGGGGCATATAGCATAGCTGTAGATTATTATGAAGCAGATGCTAGTTAGTGCATCCCCACTAAGGACACAAGCCAGAAATCATCAGCCCCCTTAGCCTCCAAAGCCTTAGTTAGGGCAATAATTATTAGTTATTGCTGCGAAGATATGCCATGACCATGGCGACTCTTTTGCCAGGCAGTGGTGGCGCATGCCTTTAATCTCAGCACTTGGGAGGCAGATTTCTGAGTTCGAGGCCAGCCTGGTCTACAGAGTGATTTCCAGGACAGCCAGGGCTACACAGAGAAACCCTATCTCGAAAAAACCTAAAAAAGAAAGAAAAAAAAAAAAGGAAAGGAAAAAAAAGAAAAAAAATTAAAATATTTAATTGGGACTGCTTACAGTTCAGAGGTTTAGTCCATTATTATCATGGCGAGAAGCGTGGTGCCATGCGGACAGGCGTGGTGCTGGAGGGGTAGCTGAGATTTCTACATCTTGATCAGCAGGCAGCAGGAGGAGACCACACTGGGTGTATCTTGAGCATAGGATCCCTCAAAGCCCACCCGCACAGTGAGCAACAAGGCTACATTTCCTACCAGTGCCACTCCCTATGAGCCAAGCGTTCGAACTCATGAGTCTATGGGGCCATGCCTGTTCAGACCACCACAGTGCTCTCCATGGGACGTCCTCCTCCTCCATCCAGATAACTCTCATCTTTTGTGACAATGACTTTTACTAATTGTATTTATATTTTAGAACTTAAGCATTTGTCTTAGTTGCTTTTCTGTTGCCATGAGAAAATCCTATGACCAAGGCAACTTATAAAATAAAGCATCTAACTCGGGGCCCATGGTATAGAGGACTAGAGTCCATAACCATGGCAGGAGGCAGGCAGGCAGGCAGGCAGGCAGGCAGGCAGGCAGGCAGGCATGGCGGTGCAATAATATCTGAGAGCTTTCATTTGATTCACAAGCAAGAGGCAGAGAGTGCTAACTGGGATGGTATGGACTTTTGAAACCTCAGCACCCACTCTCAGTGACATACCTCCTCCAACAAGGCCATGCCTAATCCTTTCCAAAGAGTTGTTCTGACTGGAAGCCAAGCTTTCAAACATACCAGCCTTTGGGGGCTGTTCTCATTCTAACACCCACAGCATATCAGGGTTTATTTTGTCTCCTTTGAAACTCATCCAGCACAGGGCTGTGTTATATCATTCCTGTCTTAGACCTTTCCCTGCAGTGCTTACCTTCTCAAGGCCCATCCGTGGTGTTCTGTGTAGCTGTGGTTTGTTCTTCACCACAGTGCCCAATTATTGTGTAATTGATATGGCTGCACTGCCTGATGGCTTCCTGTCCTGCTGTCACCACAGAGAATGAAGTGGATAGACAGAGGAAGGTGAGAAACAAGGACTTATATTCACTTGTGAGTGACAGATCCAGTGGAAAAGTGGACATCTAAACTTTGGCAGCTGGTAGGATGCCAACCAAGAAGGGCTATCTGGCAAATATTAGAGCTCTAAGTGCTGTGCACCCTTGGGATGCCAGATGAGTGGGGTTGTCAGCAGGTGGTAGAGCTCTGAGCACTCAAGCCTGGGGTACCCAATGAGAGAGATTGCAGGTAAGTGTTACACAGTTAAACTCTGCAGCCCTCGGGATGTCAACTGAGAAAGGTTGTCTGTTGGTGTAACCAGTTTGAGCTCTTTGTGGTGGTGTGGTGTTACCAAGAGCCAGCTTCTGAGGGAGTCTAGGGAGAGCTGGTCATCGGGGTGGCGGTGGCAGGAGCTTCTGTCCTGACACAGAAGCAAGAGCAGACCTCCTTCCCAGGGGTAGGTCTAGTGGGTTCAGTGGAGATAGGACGAAGTCTTCCTGGAGCAATGGGTAGTGCTCTGCTTCCGAGGAACTTAAGCCTGGTCCATATTGGGTGCTGGCTCCGAGCTGCCCTGATAAACAGGCTCACTATGGGATTTATATAGATTCAGGTGGGACTGATTGGCTCGGACCAGTAGGCAAGTGAGGTGAAAGGGGCGAGAGCTGGTTGGGAGATGGTCTGGCCTGTTAAGGGAATACAAGGATAAATCCAGAAAGTTCTCTACAAGGTGGCTCTGTTTCTCTTGTTCCTTTGGGAATGGCATGCTGTCTTCAAAGGGCATGTGAAAACATCTTGTGCCCTGGGGTTTTAGAGCCCTGCTGCTGCCAACTGTGTATTTGGGGTCAGGGGGCTGCTACCCAAGTCATAACTACACCATGCTTTATCCAGTCATTTACCTGTGGTTAGACTTCTGGGCAGCTTTGGGGTTTTTGACTATTACAAATGCCACCATGGTCAGTCTCCTGCTATCCCTTGGGGACATGGGCCTAGGAGTGGAACAGTTGTGTCATATAACATGCCTCAGGTTGCAAAACTGGCTTTCCATGAAAACTTCCATTTCCCTTTGTATCTTCTTGCTTTTGAATGACACCGAGAGCTGTGGTCATGTGTCTCTTCTGCACAGTCACGGGCACGTTGTTTTCTCTTATTGTGAAGAGCCCACTAATTACCTTTTTATTGACTTCTAAGATTTGTGTTTACTGTGGATATGTGTTTATCATTATGTTTGGGAACATGTTACTTATTGCAGAGACCTTTTGTGTGTGTATGTGCGTGTACATGTATGCATAAAGGTATGGTGCATGGAGGTTGATTTGTCCTCCTCAAGGCTCAATTGTATTTGTTTGAGACGAGGTTTCTCACTGAGCCTGCAGCTTGCTGACTTGGGTAGACTGGCTGGCCAGTAAGCCCCAGGTATTCTTTTGTCTCTGCCTCCTTGTCTTTGTGATCACAGATGTGTGCCACTGTAACATGGCTTTATGTGGGTTGTGGGGATCAAACTCAGATCCTCATGCTTGTGTGACGAACATTTTACCAATTGTCCCAGCTCTCTAGCCTGACTCTATTTCTGTTTTAATGGAATCTGTTGAACTTTCCTGTTTTAATATAGTCAAGCCTAACAAAATTTCCCCCCAAGTGTTTATGTGCTAAGTGAATAGACTCATTCTGCTCAACAGTTCTTTCCTGACTCCAGATAGTGAGATGGTTATTTAATTGTCTGGGTTTATGGCTTATTTTGCACAGTTAGCCAGGAACTGTGCATTCAGGCTGTGAGATTTGGCTCTCATAGCAAGGGTCACAAATGCTTAGAAAAGGCCCAGGATTTCTGGGTGAAGGCAAATGAGTCTGTCCCTCACTTCGGGCACCTCTCTGGGCACCTGCTGAACCTCAGAGCTTAGATACCCAGTGAGCTGAGCCCAGGTGGATTGCTGGAGGTGAGGAAGCCTGAGCCTGGGGATCTGGGATGTTTATAATGGGCTGTAAGCTAACCCGGCCTTTGCCAAGGGAAAAGCATTGTCTACTACACTGGATAGGAAGCAAGCCTGTGTGTGTATTTCTTTGGGGAGAGACACTGATATTCTAAGACTGTTTGTTACATAAATACCTTGAATGGTCTGGAATAAAAGGACCAGAAACCTGAGACCCGGGGACAGTGATCTCCCTAGAGGTGTAATGTACTTGTTACTAATTTGTGTGTGACAGTTCATCTATCACTGTATTCTATGCTAATACATAGGTAGTGTAGTGTCAGGTATTGGATTGGATCTGGTGGAGAATGCTGTCTGCAGAGGGACAGGAACCAGATGAGCTAGAACAGGGTCACTGCGGTGGAGGTGGGACTGTGACAGAAGCTGAACTGTAGACTGCAGAGAACTGGGAGGGCTCCTGGGATGGAGAGAGATGTGTCAGCAGTGAGTCTTTGGATCTTAAAATATATTATGTTGGGGCTGGGGGTGGTTTAGAGGGTAAAGTGCCTGCTGAACAGGCATGAAGACCCAAGTTCAAATCCCTAGAACCCACTAAAAGCTGGTGTGACAGTGTGCTATACATAACCCCAGTGCTGAAGAGGAAGAGAAGAGAATTGGTGAGCTCCAGGTTCAGTGAGAGACCACATCTCAGAGACTGGGATGGAAAGTGGAAGAGGAAGGTAAGCAGCACTGACCATTAGGATACATGGTCAAGGGCATCCACACATGCTGCTTATACACACATGTAACACACATGAATACACTCCTACACATATATACACGCTCTCATACACACACTCCCCCCACAAACACATATACTCATATGCAAACACACATACACACACTCACATACACACTCATACACATTTACACACACATACATACTCACACATGTGCACACACATACATTACTCTCAATCATTTTTATCCATTTATTGCATAATGGAAATTTGCAAAGAAAGTATGTTGAGTTAATAGATGCTGGCTTGACTATAGAAATTATGTCTGGCTGGGCAGTGGTGGCTCACACCTTTAATCCCAGCGCTTGGGAGGCAGAGGCAGGTGGATTTCTGAGTTCGAAGCCAGCCAGGTCTACAGAATGAGTTCCAGGACAGCCAGGGCTATATACAGAGAAACCCTGTTTCGAAAAAACAAACAAACAAACAAAAAAGAAATTATGTTTGTCTGAACAATACAGTGAACACCTAAATAGATACAATACAAATCTAAGCAGAAACCCAAACAAAAAAATAAGGATGCACAAACATCCACACACCCACACACCCACAAACAAAAAATATAAGAATGCACAAACACCCACACACTCACATACACACAAACAAAAAAATAAGGATGCACAAACACCCACACACTCACACACACACAAACAAAAAATATAAGAATGCACAAACACCCACACACTCACATACACACACATAAATTAATAACTTTTTCTTAAAAGAAAAAAGTGGAGGAGAACAGAAGGGGTAGAGAGAGGGGACTCAATAGGTACAAGCTAGACAGGAGGAGGAAGCTCTGGGGCTCTACTGCAGACTAGGGTGACCCCAGACAGCAGTAATGTACAGGACAGCTCATAGAGGCACAAGTAAGGAACTTGAGTTTCTTACTAGAAAGATGTTTAAGGTGGTAAGTTTACCCTAAGTTAAACATTATACAATAATATATGTATTAAAATATCACATGGTATCTCATAAGTATGTAAATAGCTTGTTTTATGTATCAACAAAGTTATTTAAAAAATAAAAAAATCATAACTGAATGAACAAAAAAATGTTTGAGACAAGCTTTCACTGTGTAACCCTGTCTGGCATGGGATTTGCTATGTAGACTAAAGCTGGACTCAAAGAGATCTGCCTACCTTTGCCTTCATGGTGTTGGAATCAAAGGCATGTGCCACCTGACCTATATGTAAACATTTAAAGCATTTTATTTACTTATTTTGTAATAGGGTACATGAGTGTACACATATGTGCAATATCCACAATGTGTGGAGGTTGGAGAATGACTTTCAGGAGTTGATCTGTCCTTCTAGTATATGGGTTCTTTGGATCAAATTCAGGTGTGGATCAAATTCAGGGCTTGGCGGTAAGTGCATTTACCCACTGAGCAATCCCCCCAGTCCAATTCCCCAGCCCCAGCCCCCTTAGGCATGACAGGAGCCGACAGGACACTGAAATGAGCCAGGTTTATTTTTTTTTTTTAAGTCAGGTATTCACTACATGAACAAATTTGGAATGAAAACTTAGTTCATCCATGTGTCCCTGACCCAGGATTGTCACTTGCATGATGTTTGGGAGCTCAGTTACTGTGTGCAACAAATGCAAACAAACCGCAGAGCCCAGGTGAAGCCTCTCCTCCAAGTCAGGCTCCATCAGGGCAGAGTGGCCTTGTTCAGCATTTCATATTAAAGAGACTTCATACTAGAGTTTGTCTGTATAGATGCTGAGAGCCTGAAAAAAATAAACACAGGTGATGTAAGCCTGAGATTAGAAACTCCCAGAAGCTGCTCCTGCCTCTGGGTTCAGGGGACAGAAGGAAAGAAGTGACCCGTAGACAGCCTAAAGCTCAGAGGAGGAGCTTGAAGGATGCCCACTCTTCTCTGCTTCCCTTCCCCGTGTGCCTCCCTCCGTCACAGTGTAATTGGGAGCAGTGGCCAGGAGCCTGAGCCATGTGGTTGCAGGGAAGCACCATAGAGGTGGACTAGAGTGTTGGGCCCAGGCAAGGGACACGGTAAATGAACAGACAGCTTCACAGGCCCTGGGCAGCAAAGGGCTCGGATTGGTCGGTGAAATGTGCCCCGTGTTTTGCAAAGGCAAGTTGAATGACTTCATGGTTTATATGCAGGTTTGAAGTCACAGGTAGTCATAATGTCTGAGGTCTTTATCCAGCCCTTCTTGTCACCTGGGGAGGGGTGACACGCAGGAGAAAGGGCATAGACAGAAGCAGCAGCAAGGGAGAAAACGAGGGAGAAAAGGCAGAGCAGGACATGCTTACTGGCTTGGGATAGAAAAAAGGCCGCTGGATCCATGCATCTGGAGCTCAGTAACAGTTTAACTGTTGATGGTCAGTGCCCTCACTGAGAACCTCCTGGTGAGAGGGGATAAGAGAGAGGTGGAGGGGTACTCTCAGGTCCCTAGGAAATCCTGGGCAAATGGCTGATGTGCCTATTAACACATCAAAGGGGTCAGCCCTTAGCCACCAGGATCTCCCAGCATTTCAAAGATCTGTTACAGAGCCCTGGTTCCTCTCCAGAACTTTACACCCTCCTCTTTAAACTCCTTCAGGCCCTTCCTTCCCCTCCCCTCCTCTTCCTTCCCACCCCACCCCCAGCTTCTCTTTTCTCCCATATAAACCAGCCTGTTTGGCCACATGCTCTCTTGGTTCATCTTCTGCTCCAGGTTCCTGCTCTTGTCTGTCTCTCCCCTCTAAGCTCTTTCACTCTCCTCCCACAACCCCTCATGGCCCTGCTGGCCATGTTCAGTCTGAACTCTTCCAGATGCCTCTGGCTGCTCTCTCCCTCATTCCTACAATATTCCTCTCTCCCTCAACCCTATTGTGGTCTTGTCCTCGCATTCCTTTAGACACCAGCATTCTCCAGTCAGAGAAGCCACAGAAGTGAGCAGCTATCCTGACAAGAAGTGCGCATGTATACTTTGTCTCTGTCTCTATCTCTTTGTCTTTGTCTGTCTCTTTGTCTCTCTCTTTCTGTCTCTGTCTCTCCACCCCCTTTTTCTAAGCAGGTAGCTCACTTTACACTCTCACTGAGGAGACCATTACTTCTCAGCACTGTAGCACCGTAGTAGCACCGCACCGTGTACAACCGCACCGGGTTCAACTGTGATACAAGTTTACAGCTTATGTCCTGGGGTATTTTCTCTGCAAACAGCCTCCTTCCGACTTCTGTAAATGTGGATGGGGACCGTGTGACCTGTCCTTCCGGCTCACTTTCCTGCAGGGCCAGAGGGGGAGGAGGAGGAGGGGGAGGGGGAGGGGGAGGGGGAGGAGGAGGAGGAGGAGGAGGAGGAGGAGGAGGAGGAAGAAGAAGAGGAGGAGGCCTCCTCGACCTCATTTTTGCAGGTGTGTCAGGTCTCATTTAGGCAATCTTCCTGCAGATGCTCACAACACTCCCTTATCTCATGGTTGATTTCTAACCTTGTTTGGCCATGATAGCTGTGATAAGTGCTTTGAAGAGAGCCAGATGACTGTTTTCTGACTGCCATTTCTGTTGTGTTTTATAACAAGAATGAGAAAGGGATAGGTTTAGTGAAGGCGAGGATGGTGTGTGGGGAGGGGATGCCTCTGCGAGCCTACGCTGAGACATCCCTTACCCGGGAGGTACCAACCACAAGATGGTATAGTATAGAATAGAGTTTACTCAGGGCATGGGGAGGAGAGTTGAGGGGGTAGTAGAGGCAGAGAAAGGCAGAGAGAGAGAGAGAGACAGAGACAATGTGAGTGTAGAGGAGTAGAGACTGGCCATGACCACATGGAGAGAGGGGGGAGAGGAATGGGGAGAGAGGGGAAGAGGGAAAGGGAGCAAGAGAAAGAGGGGAAGAGAATGAGGAGGGGGCAAGCAGCCCCTTTTATAGTGAGTCAGGCACACCTGGCTGTAGCCAGGTAACTGTGGGGCGGAGCCTAGACAAAATGCCAACAGTTTGAACATGAGGAAGAAAAGGAGAAATGCCAAAAGGTTTAAAATCTGTTTTGAGGTTGGATGAATGGTCTTTTCCCTTCTGACTTTTAAGAGACACTTTGGTGTGACTCTAGGAAAAGCCCATGTGGCCATTGGTTTCATATGTAAATTACATAGTTTTTATTGTTTTGTCCTGAAGGATGAGTCTTCCTGATTTAAAGAGAAACGAGAAATCCAGCTTTTCACATGTGACTTTCTGCTGAACTGAAAGTTTTGCTATTGTTTTGTTTATTTTTAATCTGTGACCCCTTGCTTCAGTCCAGTAACATTACATGATTCTTGTATAGTGGTTGTTAAGTGATTCTTGTAGAGTGATTCAAATTCTGAAGTCACCAATGTATCATTTCCTCTTATTTAAAACTATAAACACAAGTTGGTGTCCTTCATTCAATTACCACAGTGACCCTTTTTTATTCTTTGACTATACAATGATATAGTCATACAAGGGACAAAAGGGACAAGAAATAGATGAAAACGCTTAGTCACCTCCTTCCCTAAGTCTTCAACTCTTCAAGAAATGTAGGCATCTCCAAACCTATGTTTGTGTGGCAAATACTTAGGAAGTGATTTCTGTGTCGTCAGTCTTTTAGTTTTTGCCAAAGAATTTATTAATGGTATTCTGAATAAACCAGTTTAGGTGGGAAGCAGCTTGGCCTGGAACTTTCCGCAGCTGTAGAGGGAGGTAAGGTCATGGGTGTTTTCACAGGAAGTTCCCAACATAGTATCTGTTTCTACCATTTTCCTTTATCAGTCTCTCAGAGCAATCAACAGTAATTTTCATTGTTGCGGATTTTCCCTACAGTGTTCATGACTTCTCCTTGTTTTGAATCCTTTAGCCTTGAGATAAAATGACCTGGTATGGACAAAAGAAACAAAGGAGTCCTGCTGGCAGGCCTGGGAAGGTCGGAAGGGCAACGTTTTTGGGGAGACTCTTTTGGGAACTTGGGGCTCTGGGGATGGTGGAGTGGGGGGTGGGGGTGGAGGTGGGAGGAGGGGAACATGGAGAAGAGGCAGGGAAAGAGTCACAGGAGTCTGACCTCAGCTCTAGGGGAGCAAGCTCACATCCTTCCACGCTGTAGTAAGGTCTCCAAAACCTGACTCCACCCCCATTTACAGTTCCCATGCTTTGCATACCTTTAAGTCCCAGGCTTTCGAATGTTCTTAAGCTGAAGATTATTTGGTTTTGTATTGTCTTCACTTAAATTGGCGCATATTCGTCATACAGGATGCAGGCTTCTCAAGGACATTTGCATATAAGTCAGATATATGAATTAGATCATTAACAGGTCTGGGCTCCCTGAGGCAGAGTTTGGGGGCCTTGAATGAAATCCTGGAAATGCCCTTCTGTCTAGATGGAGCTCCAGTTTGATTGAGGGTAGCCTGAAGTAACCCCCTTTCCTTCTCTCTCCCTCTCTATCTTCCTGTTTTATTTTTCTTCTCATTTTCTTGTTGCTTCAAATCTCCAAAAATGACAAGTGTGAAATTAGCAGTTGTTCTCTCCTGTGTGGCCAGTGTGTGGTGAAAACCCCAACCCTCTCATTGGACCCTAACCCAATTGTAGGAAAATACAATCTAAATTGCGGCAGAATGCAGCAGGGTGGGAGTGTGGGAGTGCCTGGTGGACCCTGCCAAGGTGTCCCCCTGAGGAATCACACCACAGAATAGACCCAGAATAATGAAGATTTATTGTAGGGAGGGAAGGAAGTGGAGACCTGGAGAAGAGGTAGGAGCAGAGAAAGAGGGGAACAGAGGATAGAAGGAAAGAGAGGAAGAGAGGCCAGAAGCACGGGGCAACAGAGAGAGAAAGAGAGTGGAAGAAGGGGTCCTGGGGTAGCCAGCAGTCCACTTTATAAGCTGCTCTTAGACCTGTTCACACCTGCCTGCCCACGATGATGCAAGTTGTTACTAGGTAGCTGTTGGGCAGAGCCTAGCAGAATTGTCTGTAAGCCAATAGAGAGACAAGGAGAGCTGCATGGGTTCCCAGCATCTTAGAGCCAACCTGAAGCTGACCCCAGGAGGAGGAGGAGCTGATCACATTGAGTGGCTCTTTCTACTGCTCCTGTCCTCGGAGAGTGCTGGGAGAACCTGGAGTTAGGGAGCTCTGAATACCAGCACTGCTTTTGCAGGTGCTAATCTGAAAGGGGTTGATTCTGTCAGCGCCTCCATCAACAAGCTTCACTAGCTACAAGTTTTCTGACTTTGGCTATTCCTTTTGAACCTAAAAAGGATTGTATTCTTTGTTTAATATGAAGGACACATCTTATTGCTTAAAAACAATCAGATAGACCCCAGGTTTTTGTTTTTGTTTTGTTTTCTATTTTGGGTTTTTTGTTTCTTTGTTTTTATAAGCAAGATTTAAAAAAAAAAAAACTTTTATGGCGTTATGTCCCAACTTGTTTCTTATAAAGTATCCCAGAAGAAAATCACAAAATATACTTTTATTTTACTTATTTTGAATTATGAGCAAAGGATTATCACGCTTTCTCTTTTTTCTTATTTCCTTTTTTTTTTCCTTTTGTTTTTTTCAAGACAGGGTTTCTCTGTGTACCCCTGGCTGTTCTGGAACCCACTCTGTAGACCAGGCTGGCCTTCAACTCAGAAATCCACCTGCCTCTGCCTCCCAAGTGCTGGGATTAAAGGCGTGGGCCACCACTGCCCGGCTTTTTTCTTATTTCTAATTGATTGATGAAAAATTCATTTTTACTTTCGTCACTTTGCTGATAGCTTGCAGGCTCAGAGACAGTATGGCTAATGCCATGCAGTTCAGAGACACACAGCCTGTAGTAGCCAGTCCTGAACACCTACCCCACGCATCTGACTCTGCTTCCTGTGTTATGAAGAACACAGCAGTTTATGACAGTTTTCTAAGTTCTAGGTAATGTACCAAGAATGAAAGTTTGTACCACTCATGGTTCTGGGGGCTACCTGCACAAGGCTACATCTGGTAAGGTGGTTCTTGCTGGTGATAACGTTCAGCTGAGTCACAAGGCTGCTCAAGGCATGGTGGGGTCACTGAACCATTTGGGGAATGACAACTCTTAGGGGGTGTTTTGGAAGCTCCTGGTAGGAACTTGAGTACCTCAGGTGGGAAACTGCCAGAGTATTTTGGGGATGAGCTGATGAAACCAGCTTGAGCGAGTATCCATGGGAAGGGAGGGGAGGAATGGGAAATGGATCCCACAGTTGTTTGGGATGTAGATTGGATAGGAGCGTGTGTTTGGATGTGCATGTGTTGAGGGTGTGTTCTGTGGTGTGTGTGCGGTGTGCGAGTGCATGTGTGTGCATGTGTATTTTGAGGGCTATATCCGAGACACTGGGAGCTCTGTGGAGTCCTTGTGAGTCCTAATCCTTTGATTGTAAGTTGTAAGTTGTTAGCCAGCTTTTCTTTTTGAAAACTTCCACTCATTTTTGAACAAATTTTTTATTCTCTGCTGTTTCATCACAAAGAATACATTTTACTATTTTCAAAGACAAGTGAAATATATGCACACCTTGCCTTGCATTTATCTCTGTGGGCTGGTTATTTTTGAACAGGAAGATTACACATCTACCTTGGACCTACCTGACTGCCTACATACCTGTTTGCCTACTGGCCTATCTGTCCGTCCACCTGCACACTCATACCCTAACATTCTAAGTCTAGATTCCATTGTGTGTGCTGGGTTTTTCAGCCTGACACAGGCAGGGGCCAGTTGGGAAGAGGGTACCTTGTTTGAGAAAATACACCTACCCGATTGCCTGCGGGCAAGTCTGTCAGATATTTACTTGACTGGTGGTTGATATTGTAGGGCTCAGCCCACTGTGTGATGCTACCCATGGTAAAGTGGTCCTGGGGCGTATGTATAAGAAAAAAAACCAAGCAAGCCAGGAGAAGGAAGCCAGCAACCAGCATTCCTCCATGGCCTCTGCTCTTCTTGCCCTGGGTTCCTGCCCTGCCTTCCCTTCATGGTAGACTTAAAGCGTTAGCTGGAATAAGCTCTTCCCTTCCCAAGTTGCTTTTGATGACATTGTTTAATCAGAGCCATAGAAACCTCACAGGACCGCAGTTTTCTGAGCTTACTAGGCAGTTGATTTCAATAACTGAAAACTCAGTACAGGGCAGGCAAGGGAGGGAAAGGTATCTTATAAATTTTGGTTTTAAGAGATGTTTAGAATATTCAAGAACATTTCCAGCAGATTACTAGGTGCAAAATATTGATGTTCAAGAGACTCCAGGATTTTCAAGTCAGTAGCATGTGTATGCAGTTTACCTTTTCTGTGACCACAGGATGAAAACAACAGAAAGATTAATTAGGGCAAAGGGGAACCAGGAGGCAAAGGATGTAACCCTGGCTGAACCAAGAGCATCTCCGAGGTCACGAAGGGGAAGAGGCCAAGAACAGTTGTACAAGAGGAATGGTCAGAATGCCTCAGAAATGGAATGTTAACTAGGGGCCACAATTATCCCTGGGCTGTAGCAGTGAGGTGATTGATGGGGCTGCTCCTGTGGAGCCAGGCTGCAGTGTGCATCAGGATTTGGTGTGGCTAGGGAGAGCGGAACAACAGAGCTGACTGACGTGAACTTCGTGGGAGGCAACAGTGTGTTTAATGTCAGGGCCTCCATCTTTGCTGGCTGACACAGCCTCAAGACATCTCATGCTCAGTGTGGGGAAGAGGAACAAAGAGGGACACTTGATGCTAAGAAGTGAAAAGCCTTCCAGAAACTCCCACCCCAACTGACTTCCATCTAGGTCTGATTAGCTACGAGAAAAGTGACTGCTTGTAGCTGGGGGGCTCGGGGGCTGAAGATATATTCCAGCGTAGTGGTGTGTTGCCTGGGCTGAAGCAAAATCTGCCACAAGGAGAGGAGACTCTTTATCCAGTGGGCAGAAGACAGAGGTGGCTTTAGTTGGCTTGAGAAGGGAGTGGGAAGGGAGGGAGTGCCTGTGTCTGGTCTCCTTAGGAGGCTGTTGTAATAGGTATGGATTGGAGGAGATGGTAGCCAGTAGAATGTGGGGAAATATCAAGAGGTGGCCTTTCAGAATGTGAGCGGCTTAGGTCATGTCAGATTGATCTGAGTGGGATCCCTGTACGCCTGCTCTTGGGTGATGCATGGAGACATGGAGTGAATGAAGACTATGCTGTATGCAAACTGGCAAAAGGGCGTTCTAGAAACAGGAGCCTTCTAGAGTAAATAGGTTAGAGGAGAGAGCATATGCACAGGCTGATAATCTGGGACGTACTACCTTGAAGTGACCCACCTTCAGTCTTGTGTTTCCCACTCTGAGGATAATTGCCACACCCCTCACAGATCGATGCTCAGCAGGGGCTGACCTCTGGCAGGCTGTTCACCTGGAGGCCTCCTGGGGCTTCCCTACCTGATAGCTTCCTGCCCTGTGGGGATGTAGGGGAGGAATTGGAGAAAGAGAGTAGGGAAGTTTCTGCTTGTTTGGTGCTGTGGCAGATGGCTTTGATCTCCATGGCTCTGGCAGGTGTAGGCAGACTCTGTACAGATGTGGTGTTTTCTAGCTGAGCCTCAGCAGGTGTGGGCGGACTCTCGTACAGATGTGGTGTTTTCTAGCTGAGCCTATCGATTTCCCCGCTGGCTAGTGCTTGGATGCCTTTCAAGTTTTTGGGTGGTGCTGACCTTTTTAAGCTTCTTTGGGATAGATGGCCTCTGTAGCACCTTGAGATCTACTTCTGTCCCAGGGTTTACCTTCCATCTCCTTGGGTCTTGGGGGCACACAAAGATTCCCTCTCTCCCTCCCTCCCTCCCTCCCTCTCTACCTCCCGCTGGTTTAAGCCTCCTGATGGCTGTACTTTTGTATCTGTATGTACATAGAGATTTTTAAACCCCAGGTCTATAGATTTTTTAAATGCTGCCAATCTACTGACCTACTTCTGAAGTTCACAGGGCCTTTGGGCAGGCCAAGAAAAATGAATGAGGAAATCAAACCCACTGGACTTTATAAAGAAGAAATTAATTTTTTTTTTGTTTTTTGTTTTTGTTTTTGTTTTTGTTTTTGTTTTTTTTTTTAAGAAAAATAAATTAAACCTTAGCCCCAAGTACTAAAACCAAAAGACTCTGGAAGATAGCTAAGCACAATTTTCTCCCTTATACTTAATTCTTAGCAACATTAGATGGCAGGAAAGAGTAGAATCTCAGTGCCCAGAATAAGGAGGCAGACCACAGTCACAAAGTGAATCATGTTCTTAGCCTGGCACACAGAGGGCATTAATGCTTTAGTCGTTGCTGCTGTTCTTTGTCTTGTTATTGTTAAAGGTGCTGAGATATAAAAGCCTTTTCCTGGAAGCTGGCAGATCAGTATGTATGACTTACTGTCGCAGTGTGAAAGGAATGCATCCCTCTGTAGATGTAGATGTAAGACAACATGACCAAGGTGTGGTGGCTCATTTTTTTTGTCATCTCAGCAGGTAGGAAGCAGAGGCAGGAGAGTCATGAGTTAGAGATCAGCCAGGTTAGCCAGGTCTCATAGTAAGATTCTGTCTTAGAAAACAAAGCAAAACAAACAAGACCCCCCAAAACCAAAAGAAAAAAAAAGACAGAAGAGAGAATTGTCGGAGACTGATTACATCAGGGAGGGAATAGAGGGGCTTTGCCTACGCCTATAGCTAAGTCAGTATTAATATTTTACATTTCCTAGTTTTCAGTATTATCTCAAATCTATAAAACACCGTCTGTGTTAAAAGAGCTACCTATGTCAAGGACTAGTTAATGTGCATTTTTGTATAAAATGAAGGTTCTTTCGGCCATGGAGTTGGCTCAGCAGGTAGAAGTTCTCATTGCACAATTGTGACAACTCAAGTTCCATTCCTGGAATTCACTGGAAGGAGAGAACTGACTCCCTCAATTGTCAATTGACTTCCAGTGCACTTAGAATCTGTTCCTGAAATAAGCCCATACCAGGCCCGAGGACATCCTCACTTAGTGTCTTAGGCAGACCTTCAGGGATTGGATGGATGGTCCAGCAGCCTCAGCAAAGAGGTGCTGCAGCCAGACTTCTTTCTACGTCTCATCTCTTGGTGGTCCGCTGGGCTGTTTCCTTCAGTATCTTCCTAAGGAATAATTCTGACTTGAGCTTTGTCACTTTTATCTTTAGTTCACTAAAAAAATGCACTTATCCCAAGCTGCCATGGGGTGCTGGGCTTCAGGGAAGCACGGAGACACTGCTCTGGGGGTGGGAACTGCAGTCTGAGATGTGGGAGCCTGCAGCTGCTATTCCCTGACTCCCAGGCATCTAGTGACCACTAGAAAACCACACAGAGAAGTGAGGAGCAAAGTGTCAGGGGTCTATGGTCCTGACAGTTGGAGGCCCGCATGCTGAGGGGGGGCGGGGAAGGTCTAGTCTGGAAGGCCTTCTGTGGGCAGCATCTCTGTAGGTGAAGACCTTCCCCATTTTATTTACCCCATGGTGGTGGTAGATGAAAGAGACAGTCCTTAGTTCCAAACTATTTATTAGTTGTTCATTGGGAAAATGGCTGTGTACCTACTTCTCAGGGTGGGCCAGAGATTAAATACCTTTTGCAGGAAGGGATGTCCGGAAAGGGAAGCTTATTGGCTAAATCCTCAGGGCTTCTAGGTACCTCATTAGCATGGAGAACCCTGGTTTCATTTCATTTCATTTCGGCTATGTGACAGACAGGGGGAGTGTGGTGCACATGTGTTCCAGGCCAGGGACCTGGCAGGGAGCAGGGAGCCACCTACCGTCTCAGGTGTGTACTTGAGTGTCCAGGGACTCAGACCCGCTCTACCTTACCAAGTTTCCTGGCAAGGTCTGCTATCCCACAAGTCCCCATGCCATAGTCAGTTGTTTTTTCTAGAACGTCCTAAACAGTGGTTCTCAATCTGGGTTGTGACCTCTTTGGGGGAGTGTCAAATGACCCTTTCACAGGGGTCACCTAAGACCATCAGAAAACACAGATATTTACATCATGTGATTCATAACAATAGCAAAATTACAGTTATGAAGTAGTAACATAAATAATTTTTATGGTTGGGGTGACCACAGCACGAGGAACTGTATTAAAGGGTCCCAGCATTAGGGAGGTTGAGAACCACTGATCCTAAGCTTCCTTGTAGATACTTGTTTCTTATACCTGGTTTTCTTCAGAGCTCTGTGATTCCAGGTTGCCATTAGATTGGAGGGCTCTGCTGAGATGTGTAGGTGGCTGGTGCAGGTTTTGTCTTTTTGCCTAGTTGTGTTCTCTCTCAACGATGGGTGGGTGTGGTGACTGGATCAGTTGGGGCAGCAGGAAGCTGCAGAGAAAGGCTTCCCTCTGGGAATGCAGCACTTTCCTCTTGGGTGAATTGCCCTTGGATTTTTCTCCTGTCTGTTGGAATGTTTGGAGAGACCTGAAGCTTCTCTCTGATCCTGACCTTACTCTAGGCCCACTCACTCATCACAAGGGAGTCCGCCCAGACATGAGCGCAGGCTGCTGGCCGGCACAAGCACTCCCAGATGTCGGCTGCTTGATGGATCTGCTATTTGGAATGAGACACTGGTCTGTACTTCCTGTACTCAAAGCGGGAACTGTTATCACCAGTTTGTACATCACAAACTGAAGGTGCAGAGAGCTTCGATAATTTCCCCGGAGTCAGATCTCTGTCAGTGGAGCAGGGATTAGAACCCAGATGCCATAACCGAAGAATTTGCCTCTGGATTTAGAAGAGATGTGGTTAACAGAGTGGGAGTGGGTCATTGGCCCCATTGTCTTTCATTCACTTATTTACCTGTTTGCGCGAGTGTGTGTGTGTGTGTGTGTGTGTGTGTGTTCACATGTGTGCTGGCGTGTATGTGCTGTGGAGCACATGTGCAGAGCAGAGGACAAGCTCAGTGCTGGTCTTCAGCTTCCTCCTTGTTTGATACAGTGTTTCTCTTGTTCATTGTTCTGTCTGTAGCCTGCCTGGCTGGCCTGAGCTTCCAGTTATTGTCTCTGCCTCCCATTTCCTGGTGGGGGTGTGCTGGGTTAGACTCTTGCTCTGCTGTTCCTGGCTTCTACATGGTTAGGGGATCCGAACTCAGATGGTCAGGTTTGTGCAGTGGGTGTTTTAAACACAGAGCTATCTCTTCAGCCCACATGTAATTTTTTTAAATGATCCCCATATTGTGCTTCGGGGATCACTCCTGTTCTTTTGATGTTTACATAATTTAGGCTTGGAATTTCCCTGTATTCGCTTTGATCTAGGGAGCGATTTTCTGCCACTTCTATATTGGCGATAATTTTCTCCCCTCTCTGAGCCCATCTGCTGTCCATCTTCTAGGAACCTCGCACCTTTCCTGGACTGCTGCTGGCACCTTTCCTGGTTTGTCAGCCTTGTTGTGGGTGTGTCTGCTGCTTCCACATATTTAGACATTTATTTAAAGACACCTGGTTGAGCTGAGAAGTTTGCAAGCTGCCCACCAGCTTGGCTCAGTTGGCAGTGTTTGCTTACCACTTACTACTGTGGCAGGGTTGCTTCTTTTCTCTTGTCCTGTTGTAATGGTGACAAGGCTCAAAGCAGGCATCATGGCTTAGGGTACATAGCACAGTGTAACAGCCCCTGAGATTTTTTGTTCTTTCTCAGTAACGATGAAACTCCTTATTGTGCTAGTATGAGTGTGCTGGTCAGAGATGGCCCACTCTGGATTGCCAGGCAATGCCTTATGTCTGCTGTTGAGATGGGAGGACGACTCAGATCACCACTGCTTGTTTTATGCTGGACTAGACCAGTGGTTCTCAACCTTCCTAATCTGTGATCCTTTAGAAGTTGGAGTGACCCCCAACCATAAAGGGATTTTGTTTCTACTACATGATTGTAAATTTTGCTACTTTTATGAATCATAATATAAATATCTGATATGCAACCCCTACAGGGTTTGCAACCCACAAGTTGAGAACCACTGCTCTAGACAAATAAATCGAAGTGTACATTGTATGTAAATGTTAAAACCATTGAGTGCTGAATTGCAGCGAGAGATAGGCAGGCATATTTACTGAGATAGTACATGCACACAGGGAGTGGGTGACATCTATAGATATATATCTTGATGTATTTTAATGAATGACAAGTCCGTGTAACCTGTTCACGGTACAGGTATTAGGGGCTAGGGACATGATTCAGTTGGTAGAGTGCTTGCCATGCAAGGAGGAAGACCCTATTTCAGATCCCTAGCACCCACATAAAACTCTTAGTGGTACATACCTATAACCTCAGTCCTGGGGAAGTGAAACAAGGAGGATCCCTGGGGCTTGCTAGCAGGTAGCTAAATCAGTGACATCCTGGTCCCGAGAGAGACCTCGTCTAAGAAATAAAGAGGAAAGTGATTGGAGAAGACCTTTGTCATTGGCTTGTGACTGCCTCACACATGCACACACAAAGATGCAGGTATTACCAGCACCAAGAAGCCTCCCTTAAAGCTGTAGCTTAACGCTTATTTCTACCACTACATTTCCGAATATTCTACTAAGAAAGATTTTGTGGTTTGAATGTTTTGCATGCATATATATATATATATATATATATACACACACACACACATATACATACATACACACACACCATGGGCAAGCTCAGTGCTCTGGGAGAATAGCAGTGGTGTTAGGTCCCCCAGAAGTAGAGTTAGAGGTGATTGTAAGCTGCTGTGTAGGGGCTGGGAACCAAACCTAGGTCCTCTGCAAGAGCGGCTAGAGCCCTTAACCTCTGAGCCACTCTCCAGTCCTGTAGATTTAGTGTATTCTGCTTTTGACTTATGTGACTAGAATGATGTAGCGAGTTCTCCTTTATTTTTGGACTTTATGTCATTAGATTCACAGAGCATATGCTTCACAGCCTTAGCGTTTAAGTAATGACAAAACACCATGACTGGGGGAGGAGAATGTTTAGTTTATAATTCCACAGGTCAGAAAGTCAAGCAGGGCAGGAACTGGGAGGCAGGGCTCAGCGCTGAGGCCATGGAGGAGTGCTGCTTACTGGCTTGCTCCTCATTTCTTGCTCTGACATGATTTCTATGGCACCCAGGACCACCAGGCTGATGGGAGAGGAGCTCACCCACAGTGGAATGGGCCCTCCAATATCAATTCTCAATCAAAAGGATGCCTTAGGGGCTTGCCTTCAGGCTAGTCCTATGGAGGCAGGTTTTTTTTTGTTTGTTTGTTTTTTTTTTTTTTTGTCCCCCCCCCCCCCCCCCGACAGGGTTTCTCTGTGTAGCCCTGGCTGTCCTGGAACTCACTCTATAGTCCAGGCTAGCCTCGAACTCAGAAATCCGCCTGCCTCTGCCTCCCAAGTGCTGGGATTAAAGGCATGCGCCACCACTGCCTGGCTTTTTTTCTGTTTTTTTGAGTGACATTCCTTCATCCCACATGATCCTAGCTTGTGTCATGTTGACATAACAATTAGCTAGCAAAATTGACCACTTGTCAACAACACAGAACCATATAATTTATTAAGCTATAACCTGTTTTCTTGTTTAGTCTCCAAATCTTTTTATGAATACCAGTATCACAGCATAAAACATTTGGAAGCATGAAACCACCACAGTTTCAACTCTTTTAAGGTCTAGTCTTTTTTTTAAAAAAAAAAATCCAAAGTCTCTTTCATTTTTTTAAAGTATCCAAAATCTTGGCAAAGTGTCTAAGTCTCTTAAATGTGGGCTCCTATAAAATATAAATTAAACACTATCTTACTTCATACCAGAAGAACAAGGCCACAGTCACAGTCAAATCAAAGCAAACCCAAAATGTAACAGTGTTAGAAGTTCAGCGCCTGATGTCTGGGACCCACTCTGCTCTGAGGGGACCCAGTAGCTAGCTGTGCTCCTTTGGCCTACCTTCGAAGCTCCGTCTTATAGACTCAGGCTGGAGACCTCCCATGGCTGCTGCTGTCCTGGAGGCTGTCCCATGCTATTAGTGTCTCCAAAATGCTGGGGTCTTCTGCCGCAGCTGAGGTTTCACCTTCACCAATGGCCTCTCTTCAAGGACTCCAGGATGCCACACAGTGCCAGGCCTCAGATTTTTTTCCATAACCCTTTCATACATTCAAAACTCGTACCACCTGGGTGACTCTTGGCACTAGCAGGTCTGCCTGTCAGCCTGAGATGTAGCCTCTCCCCTCCCTGAACTACAGCTTCTGTGGACTGCCCCTGATGCAGCACATCTCAGGGGATTTTAAGTACTAATTGGTGCTGGCCCCTTAATCATAGCAGATTGTTCAGCTCCAGCTGACTATTATCAGTTGTCCCAGCAAAGCCAGTTTTACTCCAGTGGTTCTGGTCTCTTGTTAATCACAGCTGACTTTTCAGCTCCACGTGACCAGACACCACAGATTTTTAATTCAAAATATTGAATGGTCCCGAGAGAGCCTTTAAGGGGCTCTCAAACTTCCATGTGAACCATCACAAGCTAGGCCTCCATCATCTGCATCTCTCACCCTCCTCTCTTCCAGCCTCCCACACAGAACATCACACAGGGCTCTGAGCATTTAACAGCTTTCTGGCCCAAAGTTCAAAGGCCACCAACAATCCTCCTAAAAACACAAGATCCTGTCTGTTACTCTGATACTTCAGGACTTGGAACCAATTTCTGGCTCCTATTACTGTGATAAAACGCCATGATCAAAATCAATTTGTGGAGGAGAGGGTTTATTTCAGCTTAAAGTTCTGTAAGTTCTATATCCAACACTGAGGGGAGTCAGGAAGGAGCTCAAACAAGGGAGGAACTTGAATTCTGGAGATGATGCAGACATGGATGGGTGCTGCTTACTGGCTTGCTCCTCATGGCTTGCTTAGCCTGATTTCTTATAGCATCCAGGACTACCAGCCCAAGGATGGCACCACCCATAGTGAGCTGGGCTTTCCCGTACCAATCATCAACTAAGAAAACGAACTTCAGGCTTGCCTATAGGCCAATACTATGGAGGCATTTTCTTGATTGATTCCCTCTTCCCATGTGACCCTCGCTTGTGTCAAGTTGACATAAAACTAGGCAGCACAATGAGCACCCTTGATTAGATGTCTGCCCACAGTGGTCTCTCATTGCCTGAGGCACTGTGTCTTCTAGTTTCTATAGCATGTTGTATTGCAGACATAGCAATTGTTCCTTTGCTTGTTCACTGTTGTAAAGGACATTTGCATGGTTTCTGGTTTTTAGCCGTTTTGAACAATGCTGCCTGTATGTGAATTTCCAGTGTACACATGTAGGAATTTCTGCAGGGTGAATACCTAAGAGGGGAATTTCTGAATCATAGGGGGTAGCGATTTCTATATTCATCTTCAGTAGATGCTGTCAAACTGTTTCCCAAAACCATTCAGGCAATGTGGACTCTAGAGTAGCACATGCATATTCCAATTGCTCCATCAATCTCAGGAAACACTTGTGCTGACATTCATGTTTTGAGATGATTTTAGTCATTCTGATAGCAATGTAGTGGCATCTCATCACAGTCTTTTTGTATTTCCACGATAATAATAATGGTGAGATATTTTCATATGCTTATTGGGCCATTTAGATAGTGTCCTAGTGTGCCTGGGACAGTCCAACAAAAGTACCAAACACTGGGCGATTTAAACAGATACCTGTTTCTCAGAGTTCTGTTCATAGCAAAGGCAGGTGGATGTCTGGCCAGGTCTGCCTCAGTTCACAGATGGCCAGCTCCTGTGTGCTCCTGTGTAGATGAAGATGAGAGGGCTTTCTGAGATTTCCCTTATTTCATCCCACGAGTTTGTACACAATTAGAACCCAGCCTTGACTGGCTCATCCTGCAAGACCCCACCTCCTAGTATGACACATTGGACATTAGTGATTTGGTATATGAATTTTGAGGAGACATCCTCCACACACACTTCCCAGCCTTTTTACTATGGCATCTCATGGACAATTCTAAGCTCCAGTCTTTGTCTCTTGATGGCTGTAACAGCATGAAAACCTCTACCCAGATCATTAGCCTTCATCCCTGTCCCTGTGCTGTGTTCTGTAAGCCTTGCCTCTGGACCAGTGAGGACTCACCTCAAGCACCAGGAGAAAGGGGCCACTTCTTTATGCTTTTTGGTTTTTTTCCAGAAATTTGGCCTCTTAGATCCTGGTTTCCTTGGTTACAGTGTGCTCTGATTTTTCCTTCACGAGGGAGAGCGATGGCTGCTTATTCGAGGCTGGAGCTTCCTGCTCCAGCTTTCCACCCTGTTACAAGTCAGAAAATTCACCGGAAGGAAGGAGCACCTGCAACTGCTTCCTTACCTGCACTCCAAGAAGTTTCATCCCGTTCATTCCCGACCCTCAGCCCTCACCCCTCACCGTGGCTCTGGTGTCTTCCTGGATAGTTTGAAGGGCTGACACACACCCTTTGCTCGTCTTTCCCTGTTGTTGACGAGTTGAATCTTGCTGTATTTTCTGAACTGGTAAAAGCAGTACTTGGCAGCTAAATGGCAGAAAGAAAAGACAGAGGAGCCTGTAGGGAGAGTGAACTCCCCTGGGGAGCCTGACATGTCTCTCCAGAGCACTACCCCTCTGAGAGTTATCTTCACATTAGACATCAAACATGGCAGACAAGTCCATCCCACTTGCCCCTGGGATGTCTGGAAGTACCCATTAGCGTTTTAAAGCTCCTGAACCTGTTTTTGTAAAGAAATCTTTGTAACTTTTGTTTTTTTTTACATCTTTCTATGTAGCCAGAGCTTTTCTCCAGAGGGCTATGGTTTTAGCTGTGGTTCATACAATTTCTAATGTTCAAAATCCTTATGTATAAGTTTGGCTATTGAAAACCTTTTCCTTAGTTTTGGGTTTTATTGCTGTTTAGTTTGTTTTATAAAAAGTGAAGAAGTGAGGGCTGGAGAGATGGTTCAGCTGTTAAAGTGCATATGCTCTTGTGGAGGACCTGAGTTCAGTACCCCCCATGTCAGCACTCCAGCCTTCAGGGGGATCCCATGCCTTCTTCTGGGTTCAGAACCTGCTTCCCCCTCCCCTACACACACACACACACACACACACACACACACAATTCAAAATGAAGATAGATTCTTTTTCAAAAAGAGGAAGAGAAGGAGAAGTCCAGATTTCTTTGAAAACATAATACACAGAGGTTGCCCAAGGCTATAATGTTTACCACCATCTTCCCAGATAAGTGGGAAAATGCTCTTCATTTCCTATTTTTGATCTGACTGGAGCTGGACAAGGTTCCATCTGATGGTGGCCAGGGCCACCTGCGGCAGGTCTGGTTGGCATGTTCACAGTGTTCATCTAGTTAGCCCAAGTCAGATGCATGAGTTTTGGTGGGGACACTGAAGAAGCTGGAATTCTAATACTGTCCCTAACAGAGGTGACACTTGTCCTTTGAAATCTCTTGGATCACCCTGTCCATTTGGTTCTCCTACAAGGCTCCTCCTCCTGTGATCCACTAGACTGATCATTCTGAAATTCAAATCTGTTCCCAACACACACCTGTTTAAACTCATTGCTCATGGTTAGAAGTGGCACATGGCCTGCCCACCAGTGACCTGCCCCTCTGTGTGACCTGCCCCTCTGTGTGACCTGCCTGCCTG
>JADRCD010217101.1:11367-47631 GCA_019843815.1 Montemys delectorum
GAAGAAGAAGAAGAAGAAGAAGAAGAAGAAGAAGAAGAAGAAGAAGAAGAAGAAGAAGAAGAAGAAGAAGAAGAAGAAGAAGAAGAAGAAGAAAAGAAAGAAAGAAAGAAGAAAGGAGAAGGAGGAAGAAAAAGAAGAGGAGGAGGAAGGGGAAGAAGGAGGAGGAGGAAGAGGAGGGAGGAGGAAGAGGAGGAGAAGTAATAATCTAAGAAAAAAATTAAGAACGGGGAAAGAAATTTTGATGTATGTATTCATTGTAAAGGAGCCAAATAAATGCCCAGCAGTAAAAATGAACAATAACGATAAAAGAAAACTCTGTATGTGAATAGAGAAACCATGGGAATATTTGTCAACTACAAAGTTGAGAAAAATCCCAAAGTGTCTCCAGAAATGTAAAAGCCAATGACCTTTTCCTAATGAGAAGCAGCAAGGCAGCAGACAGAGTCAGTCAAGGTGAGTCAGTCAAAGCAGCAGACAGAGTCAGTCAAGGTGAGTCAGTCAAGGCAGCAGACAAAGTCAGTCAGTCAAGGCAGCAGATAGAGTCAGTCAAAGCAGCAGACAGAGTCAGTCAAGGCAGCAGACAGAGTCAGTCAAGGCAGCAGATAGAGTCAGTCAAGGCAGCAGACAGAGTTAGTCAAGGCAGCAGAGTCAGTCAAGGCAGCAGAGTCAGTCAAGGCAGCAGAGTCAGTCAAGGCAGCAGAGTCAGTCAAGGCAGCAGACAGAGTCAGTCAAGGGCATCATGACTTAATGAATCTGAGGGAGGGTGGACTCAAGCTGGAGTCCAGTGTCAGGCTATTGGAGTAACTCTCAAAAACACAGCCACCAAAGGACACAAGTTCAAACCAAAGCCAAAGCCTATAACAAGCATTCAAAATCACCAGCCAGAATATCTCCTTGGTCTCAGATTTAAAGAGAATAAATCTTAATAAAAGTAAAAAAAAAAAATTAAATGGTGTATCTCAAGACATGCAGAAAGGAAAAGTATTCAACCCCTATTTTAATTTTAGAAGCAGAAGGACATTACCATGTGTCTTAGTCAGAGTTTGAATTCCTGCACAAACCATCATGACCAAGAAACAAGCTGAGGAGGAAAGGGTTCAGCTTACACTTCCACATTACTATTCATCACCAAAGGAAGTCAGGACTGGAACTCCCACAGGGCAGGACCATGGAGGCAGGAGCTGATGCAGAGGCCATGGAGGAACGCTGCTTACTGGCTTGCTTAGCTTGCTTTCTTAGAGAACCCAGGATGGATGGCACTACCCTACAATGGGCTGGGAACTCCTACTTTTGATCACTAATTGAGAAAATTCCTTACAGCTGGATCTCATGGAGGCATTTCCTCAAGGGAGGCTCCTTTCTCTGTGATAACTCCAGCCTGCGTCAAGCAGACACACAAAACTAGGCAGTACACTGTGACCCATCTGATGCTGAATTAATTGGAATTTCTTATTATCAAAAGATCCCTGGCAAACTAGCAGTCATTCACTTGTTGCTGGGTAGCGCCCAGGACACCGTGGCAGCTGCCTCCTGTGGTGGTTAATCACAGAACCCTGCACTGTGAGAGATGAGACACGAATAGTACTTTCTGAGTGTCACTTAGCATTTTTCTGAAAGTCCAATTTTGAGAAAGAGAAGCCGGTGTATCTTGGAAATGGTAAATACTGCTATTATTAGTAACATGTCTGAAAGTCTATCTAAAATGGACATTTGAACCTCTCATGACTAATAGGACAATTCCATACTATGTGGTCAAACTTTAAAACCCAAACTTCATCAGTTGTCCCCACACCAGGGATGACACACCTAAGAATAACTTTAGCAACAAATCTGTAGGTCCAATGGGAAGAAACAAGAACACATGTGGAAAGACAATTAAGAATCTCTAAGAAGCTGGGTGTGGCAGCACACACTCTTAATCCCAGCCCTGGGGAGGCAGGGCAAAGTGGATCTTTGTGAGTTTGAAGCCAGTATGGTCTTCATACTGAGCTCCAAACTGGACAGGACTGCATAATGAGGCCTTGTGGTGGTTTCAATGAGAATGGCCTCCAAAGACTCGAGTATTTGAATGCTTAGTCACTATGCAGTGGAACCCTTTAGTAGGATTAAAAGGGTTGGGATGTGGCCTTGTCTCCCTGTCTCTCTCTGTGCTCTGTGCCTATGGATCCTGACGTAGCACTTAGCTATTGTTCCAGTGTCGTATGTCCTACTATGATTCTAGCCATGATGTTAATGGACTAAACCTCTGAAATCTGTAAGCAAGCCCTAATTAAATGCTTTTTTAAAATAGGAGTTGCCTTGGTCATCAAGTCTCTTCACAGCAATAGAAGAGTGACTGAGACAGACCCTGCTTCTGGGGGGGGGGGGGGAGAGACTCCAAGCCAAGGAAAAGACATGATTTTTTAGAAGCAAAGATTTAGAAACTTGGAGCCATAGAGCCATAGATATTTACTAAGACACACTTTCGATGGGCAAGAAGTGAGGCTAAGGTGGCTCTGTGCTTAGCTTCTTATTGAGATATATTGACATGGCAACCAAGATGTCAGCCTCCTCTTGGGCTTCATTTCTTCTTCTTTTTTATTAGATATTTTCTTTATTTACATTTCAAACAATATTCCCTTTCTCCTTCCCCATTTCCCCTCCAAAATAAAACCCTATTCCCTCCCCCCACTCATCAACCCACCCTCTCCCACTTCCTGGTATTCCCCTACACTGGGGCATAGAACCTTCACAGAACCAAGGGCCTCTCCTCCCACTGATGACTGACTAGGCCAACCTCTGCTACATATGCATCTGGGGCCATGAATCCTACCATGTGTACTCTTTGGTTGATGATTTAGACCCTGGAAGCTCTGAGGGTACTAATTACTTCATATTGTTGTTCCTCCTAAAGGGGCTGCAAATCCCTTCAGCTCCAAGGGTCCTTTCGCTAGCTCCTTCATTGGGGACCCTGTGCTCAGTCCAATGGATGGCTGTGAGCCTCTACTTATGTATTAGTCAGGCACTGTCAGAGCCTCTCAGGAGACAGCTATATCAGGCTCCTGTCAGCCAGCACTTGCTGGCATCCACAAGAGTGTCTGGATTTGGTGATTAAATATGGGGAGGATTCCCAGGTGGGGCAGTCTCTGGATTGTCCTTCCTTCAGTCTCTGCTTCATACTTTGTCTCTACAACTCCTTCCATGGTATTTTGCTATATGCAAAGAACTCAAGAAGTTAGACTCCAGAACACCAAATAATCTTATTAAAAAATGGGGTACAGAGCTAAACAAAGAATTCTCAACTGAGGAATACTGAATGGCTGAGAAGCAACTAAAGAAATGTTCAAAATCCTTAGTCATCAGGGAAATTAAAATCAAAACAACCCTGAGATTCCACCTTATACCAGTCAGAATGACTAAAGAACAAAAACTCAGGTGAAAGCAGATGCTAGCAAGTATGTGGAGAAAGAGGAACACTCCTCCATTGTTGGTCAGACTGCAAGCTGGTACAACCACTCTGGAAATCAGTTTGGTGGTTCCTCAGGAAATTGGACATAGTACTACCTGAGGACCCAGCTATACCACTCCTTGACATATACCCAGAAGATGCTCCAACATGTAATAAAGACACATGCTCCACTATGTTCATAGCAGCCTTATTTATAATAGCCAGAAGCTGGAAACAACCCAGATGTCCCTCAACAGAGGAATGGATACAGAAAATGTGCTACATTTACACAATGGAGTACTACTCAGCTATTAAAAACAACGAATTTATGAAATTCTTAAGGAAATGGATGAATCTGGAGAATATCATCCTGAGTGAGGTATCCCAGTCACAAAAGAACACACATGGTGGTATGCACTCACTGATAAGTGGATATTAGCCCAGAAGCTCAGAATACCCAAGATACAGTCCACAAACCACAAGAAACTCAAGAAGAAGGAAAACCAAAGTGTGAGTACTTCGATCCTTCTTAGAAGGGGGAACAAAATACCTACGGAAAGGCTTCTCTTCTAAGCTCCCTGGTTTCGGAAAGGGTTTGCCTCCTTGCAGTAATATGGCTAAAGCTTCCAATATCATACTAGCCAGCTCAGGGTGCTCTGAGTAGCTAAAGGGGACCCTGTATCCCTGTCACTTGCCATCCCTCTTCCCACAGGTGCAAACTTGTTATGTCAAGGTCAACAAGATGGTCCTGCTCTCCTCTTATACAAACTAATGGAGTTCCACTCACAGGGCTATCCCTTGCCTCTCATAGGTAGTGTAACCTAGCCAACAGAGATATCAACCAATGGTATTCTCAGGCCTTTCCACATTGTAGATGAAGGATTATATATTCTTGCCCCAGTGAGATTTTATTGTCTTCTCCTATCCATCTGCCTCCATTCAGTATCATTTTCCATTCTCCATCAGGAGTCTCTGTGTGCTTAGAGAGCTAGGGTCTGCTTGCCCTTCATCTGTGAATTCCTTTTCCTTTTCTAATGAGATCCTTAATTCTCTCTTTCCACATCCAACCTTTCTGTATATGAAATTCTCTCAGCCCAAGCATCAAAGAGACAAATCTTAATTGCTCTAAGCCAAGCCTGATGACTTCATTTTCCTCAAAAGTGATTGGTTTTAGAGGGACATTAATTATACTTCTGACCAGTGAAACCTGAGAGAATTTCAATGGAAAGGTTTTGTTGGGTTTAATAAGAACAGACACAGTGAATAGGCTGTTATTACTGGCTATTTGCCAATAGACAGTCACATCTTTCTGAACTAGACTGGGGTGAAGAAGTCAAAGATGATGATATAAAGAACCCAAGTCCTCAGTGAGACCACTCAACTGCTGAAGGGGCCATTCCTAGATTCCCCTGCATTAGGACCTTGTAAACAGGAGACAATAGCTATCATTGAGCCAAGTGGAGTCTGTGTGTTGAGTATTTGCAACTATGGGTACCTAAACAATTTCTTATGTGAATATTAATCTTTAATTGCACCTATCATGGTGCACAATGAATTGTTGCAAAATAACTGTGGTACCCTTGCCTCACTGAGTTAAAAGGTTCTGAGATCCAGGTTCATGCTATTGCTCCTGATGAGGATGATGGGGGCGGGGGGTGACAATGATGATGACAAATGCAACAATGTTGAAAGAAGCTGTTCCTCCCATAAAACAATGTCATTTTCACCAGCATATTAATCCATTGTCCCTGATTTGAATTAACAACTTTCTAAAGCTATGAAAATACTAGTTTGGTGCATCTCTACAAATGTTCAGATTCTGTGTCCTCTATTTTGAAAGTTCACATTAATAATGCACATGACTAAGAGTCACAGTTTTATATCAGATCTTGACTTGATGCCCCCACCCCAGATCCATAAAGAATACCAATCCAAATAAGAATTGAGTTGAGTCGTGCACCCCAAGGTCATTGGAACATGTGGAATTCATGTTTCATTCCCGTTAGCACCGGAATAACAGCTGAACTTCCAGATGTAAAATGCATTTGTCTGTATTGTTTTGGTTTTGCAGAAACATGCACTTCGGCAGTGTGGTTGATGTGAACTAAATACATGATCCTTGATTCCTGAAAGCAAAATGGCCATGCCCATCAAAAAATAAATAAATAATAGGCCTAACAGGCTTGTAGGGGTAAGAAGACGTCATCAGATTCTCTAAGGAGGCTGTGGTCTGACTGTTACCTTCCCTAAATCCACCCAGACACGTCTTCAGGACAAAAATCACCAAAGCAAGCCATGCATTAAATTGCCAAGGTGAAAAGCTTCAGCTAAACAGCCAGACGGGATGAACACTCAACTGGCAGGGTCTGGAGAAATCCACCTGCCTTACACTTCTATTTTATATGAATCCAGTAACAGGAAAGCTGAAATTGGAGCACTCTGCAGATGCTGAGTAGAGGTTTATTTGTGTCACCAAGTCATGTTACTTCTGCTAGATTAGCATGAAATCCCTTCAAGAATGGACTCTGTTCTTTTCTTTGAAGGCTTATGGAGATGAGAAGCACAGTACAGATTAGCCGGGGTGGTCTATTTTTAGAGAAAATGACTTGCTGGGGATATTCGCCACTCATTCAAGAGGGCAGCCGGCTCTGAGCTGTGGATCACATAGCAGGAACAGCCAGCTCTTAGAAGACAGAATAATCTCTCTGCTCTTGAAGAACATTAAGATGGAGTGTTATCAAGTACAGAGGCAGGCAAGACGGGCGGTAGGGAAATGAGAAATCTGAACGCATTTTCTCTGTGTGTGTGCAACACACGTGTGTATGTGCTCACTGATCTGCGCAGGCATGCTGGTATCCATGTTGGGCATGAGCTCATCAAAGAGTGGATGTGAAGACAGATTTAGTGAGTCGCACAAGTTGCCACTGCACACATCTTTGCACAAAAGGAAATGAAGCTAACTGGTGCCTACTGCACTGACACTCTGTCCCAGGTTCTGTGTTAAGGGCTTTATGGGATCATTGCTTTGAATTAGCTCAGCAGCCTACATTTTCCATTCCAAATGAAGTTAATAGAGCTGTTCAGAATCAAAGCCAGGATTGAGACCCAGGCAGCTGGACTGTTAGAGAAAGCCAGCTCCCCGGGGGAGTTTGCCACTTCCGATGTTCCTGCAGGCCATGATGTCTTCATTTATGTACATATTTGTGTGGTTTTGGTTTGGGGGATTTCTCACAGGTGATGACTTTACATCCTGAATGAACTGATGCATTGCTTATGTCAATGCAATCAATCAAGCATATTTGTGCTCCTGGGAATCCATTGATTTGTTCAGCAGCAAATGAAAATGGAAAACCCAACTTTTATTAGAGTTAGTGTATGGAACTCACTGTTGATCTTTGTCTTTCCTTTCGAATGCATGTTGGCATGCATAGCTCTGTCTGATAGCTTGCCATCTCACTCCTCAGAACTGTTCAATGTACTATTTGAGGCCAGATGTTTAGGGAATATGGAGCCTCTTTATGTTCCATAGGGATGTCTAATAGACACCCTGATACCAGCTAGCATGTGGATTTTTTTTCTCCATAAGTTGAATGATTAAAAGTCAGGACAACCCCACACAATGTGCATGTTTAATGGCAGCTGTGACAGACTTCTTTGATAGGTAATCCATCCTTGCCCATCCCCTAAGCTGGAAAGACTAGTGTTACAGTTTTGTTTGGATTTAGGTATCTTTTCTAATGACTCCTCTTCCTGCATTTTTCTGTTGGTTTCAGGGTATCTGTGTGCCCCTTCAATAGCCAGAATTGAGCCTCTGTCTCTGTCTTCAGGCAAGGAGATAACTGAATTGTTGGTTGCCAGGGTTAAGGATGGAAGTGCTAGCCTCCTCTATTCTCAGTGGTATGACAGATACGGAGATGCTCACACATGTGGGGACAATGGCCTCCATTTTAAGGAAATATAAGCTCACTGCTGGGGACAAAAAGCCACAAAAGGATGAGTACTTTCTGCCTATTTCTAGAAAAGGTCAAACTATGGTTGTCATGTGACCCACTTCCTACATCCTAGGGACTCAAGACCTCAATCTCAAAAAGATAATCTATGAAGACCACTTGCCTACTGTCCGTCAGGCAAGTGTCCCATGCCAGACGTTCCTCTTCATGCTGACAGTCCTCTCCCCAAAGAAGATAACACAAACCAAAAGCCCAGATTCATCATTGCCTTCTGTCCCTTCATCAGAGCCTATCTCCAACCATCAGGACCACAGAGGGTTATAAGTCCAAAATGTGTCAAGTCCATGTCACTACCACATTTCCCCTGCCGCAGCTTTGGTCATGTTCAACCCATGATCCATGGCCACTGCTCTAAGCTTATTGCCAAACACAAGTCACAAACTTACTTAAAGCATTGTGACATATAGATAGATAAATAGATAGATAGATAGATAGATAGATAGATATAGATATATCTACACACACAAATATATGTACACAATCTACTATTATATCTCTATTACGTGGTTTTCAAGTGAGAATTTTGTGAATGACGTCATGCCATAATGTCAAAAAGTTGTCTAGAACTGGCACACATGCTGTCATTTGTCTATAAAACTGCTTAGCTTCTTCCATATATAACTTAGCAGCCTTTTAAACATCCCACTTACTCAAAGTCAACAGTGACTTTCCATCATACCAAGAACAAACCCAAACCCCCTGCTGTCTCCTCTGAGGTTTCATGGGATACCAACCATGAAGCCACCTCTCCTTCCTCCCTTTCTGTTCCCTCCTCCTAATAAAAAACAAACTCCTTGATGCTCATCAAATACACAGAATGTATTCCTATCCAAGTTGGGAGAATGGCCAGGATCCAAGAACACTGCTGGCAAATATGCCCATTGGACTCTTAAAGGGTATACTCATAGCAGGTAGATGGACTGTTGTCAGCAATGTGTACTTCTGCTACAGCCAATAAGACCATAGCAACTCAATCTAGGAGACTGTGTTGCTCCAGAGTCAGGTCATGAGGTTACTGTGATGAGAGGTCACCCAACATCCATGATGAATAGGGATGTGGATTCAAAACATATCTTATCATGAATTAACCTAGGAGGTGTGTCATGACATGGACTTTTGAGTTGGAAGATCTAGATTTGACTCTTAGCCCCACCTTGGTCATCCCTTAAGCATCCCAGTCTCCTAGTATATCAAAGGTGTGCAATGATTCTGATCTCTTTTTAATTGTGTGTGTGTGTGTGTGTGTGTGTGTGTGTGTGTGTGTGTGTGTACATGTATGTAGGTGTCAAGACGAAGTAGAGGGTATCCAATCCCCTAGAGCTGGAGTTACAGGTGATTGTGAGCTGCCTTGTATGGATACTGAGAAGTGAATTCAGATCCTTTGTAAGAACAGTATGTGCTCACATCTACTGAACCCTCTCTCTAACCTTGTAGCCTTTTCTCTTGGATCAGAAAAGCAAAAGCCATGGAGATATGTGTGCTGGGTGCACATGTCATTGGCCACCCATTGCTCTGAGAATATCTGGATGCATATCTGAGAAGATGAGGATTTTGTAAAGAAAACAGACATAGTAACTGGAAAGTAGATAAAGAATTCATGGAGTCTTGCAGCTGAGGAAAACCCAAAACCTTACAAGGGAAAGAAATTGAAAATGGCATTAAGGATGATACAAAGACAATCAAAACCCAATCCAATCTTACAAGGTGGTTACAATGTAGAATAGCATTGATCCCTTTTCTCACTTTTGTGACTAAATACCAGGAAGAAAGAAAGAAAGGAAGGAAGGAAGGAAGGAAGGAAGGAAGGAAGGAAGGAAGGAAGGAAGAGAAGGGGGAGGAAGGAAAGAAGGAAGGAAGGAATGAACGAATGAATGAAGTTAAGCGATGAAGAGAATATCTAGGCTTATAGTTTCAGGGCTATAGTCTGTCATAACATGGAAGCATGGCAGTAGGAGCTTGGGGAGACTGGATGCATGGCAAAGGGACACGTATCCAGTCAGGAAGCAAAGAGAGTTGAGTGCTGATACACAGCTCACTCTCCTTCATCTGCAATCTGAGACCTCAACCCAGGGCCTGGTGCCACCCACAGTGGGCTCCTCCCACCTCGATTCTCCATTGACTCCGCCTAGAAAATCCTTCATGGGCACACACACAGGTGGGTTTCCATGGCAAAATTAAATGCTGTCAAGATGACAATAACTATAAACCAGCACTGAGGTGGTGAGACAGATGAAAACACATGATGAAGTGACAGGAGCTAAGATGAGAGGCTTATTCAGTGTGAGAGCATCGCATGGCAGACAAGGAGCACCTGCCTCTGGCTGAAATGATGATGACATTTTAGCATCCTCAATGACCTGGGCAGCAGCTGTCTGTTAAGCACTACCAGTGTACCAGACATGCCAGTATGGATCACTAGGACTATACAGGGAAGACAGAGAGACCCTACCTGACCCCGAGGAAGTCCACAGTCAAGAGGAACCTAGACAAGACACAAACAAGCTCTGTTACAGACCTTAGCAGAGGAGGTGGCCTTCCAAAAGAGCAATGGTATCCTCAGACAGAGTGACAGTGGGCACAGAGGGTGGAAGTCAGGCTGGGGACCCCGCTGACTGGCCACGGCTGAAACACAGGATGAGGGTGGCTCTGGAGGCTCAAGAGGCAGCTCTAGCACTGACTCCCAGCTTTGCCAGTTCCTCACAGAGGACCTTGTCATTCTGACCGTCAGTGGCACCATGGGTAAGCTGGTATTCTTGTCCTCCTTAGAGGGGTCAGGAAGTCCATTGAGAGAATATATGTAAAGTGCTAGCACTCAGTAAGCTTTGCTCCACAAATGAGATCTGTGTTCAGGTAAACAATGTTGTATTCCGTGGTCTGTCTTGCTTTGCAAGCTTAAATTAGTCTTTTCCAGTAAGCCACACTTTCCTCAGTTGACAGAACACTGTGGATGCCTTGAGTTATTCAAGGATATAAGACAGAGTCAATGTGAAAACACAAAGAACTTATTACTTAAACTATACAGTTTAAGTTGGCATCTTTTAGGGTCTACAATATACCAGTCATTGCCCTGGGCAAGCACCTGATGACCAATTAAAAACACAGGCCACAGTGGTAACTTACCTTCTTCTGGTCACTGTATTACTACTAAGTTAACAATCTTGCATACCATCCACAAAGCTCAACTCCCAGCACTGCATTAACTGGGCATGGAAGCACACATCTGGAGACTCAACACTCAGGAGACCGAGGTAGAAAGGAGTTGAGGGCCACCCTTGGCTACATAGCCAGATTGAGGACAACTTAGTGTGCATGAGACGAAGTCTAAAAAAATCAAGGGAAAACTCAACAATCAATTAAAAATGCTACTAGATATTTTGCTCTGACTCTCCCACATCTGGGACTCTACAGCCCATTTCAGCTCAGGCCAGCCATGTCCTAGTGCCAAGCACCCCCAGGTGCTGAGAGAAGCCACTTTAAGTAGCTCTGTATACCTAGGGAATTTGGTGTGAAGAAAACACCCAGGACTCCACTCTCAAGGGCCTTGTGTTCTAGTGCAAGTAACTTAACTGGCCTCTGGGGGCTTGTTAATTATGGGGTGAGGAATTGGCCCCTGGCTTTCTGTGTGCCCACCAAAAAGCAATGGGACATGACATGCACCTTGGTTCTTAGGTTCTATTCCCTTTTCATTAAAATCCTATACACCAACTCAACATTTCACGATCAGACATAGGTGAATCTCTTGCACAAACAGAAGCCCCAGTTCCCTAGCTGCCCAGTAAATAAACACCAGATACAAGCCTTGATATTCATGTCCATTTTGATTTTCTCACTGTATGAACCAACATGGTTAGCTGCTGGCAGCAACAGTCACAGATCCCAGCTGCTCCTCACCACAGTTGTTTATCCTGCTGCAGATCTCTTGGGGTCAAGCACTTGCAAGGTTTGTATTTTATCCCCTGGAACCCACCAATGTTTTCCCTTGGAATTGGTAATGGCTAAGTCTATTTATGACTTTTTTGTGTACATCAGTTGTTGTTTCTTCCCTTTTAGTTTCCTAGTTTTCTTCTCTCACATTAAACTTTCACTTGAACTGGGAATTTGTCAGGAGAGAATAGACTCCGCCAGTTTTGGATACTTCTTATTATGCCTTCACAGACTCACACTCCTGTTTGTGGTTCTGTTTTTCATTTCATTTCATTGACACGCACAGGCACATTCACACACCCAGGCACACACACAGGCTTTTTGTTCCTAGATTTAAAATAATTAAACTATATTTTCTGTATAGTGATACAGTTTACATACTAAATATCACAATAATAGAATAATTTGATATGATTTTAAACAGAAAAAATGGAAAATATTTGTGTTACAAGCCCCTCCCCCAAAACAATTTTTTAAATGACTTTCTTAGCAGGTCAATTCAACAAACCTTATTTGGTGGCTGTGGTTTTCTTTATGTGTCTAAAATTGAGATGAAAATATACCCCTTGTTGTTTGGGAAATTTATTGTTTTAAAGAAATATATTCAGATGTGAATCTATAGGATATTAAGATTGCACTTAAATTTTACAGTTATTTGTAGAGCTCACTGCGTAAAAATGCTAGGGCCACCATTCATAAAAGTAGTACACAGTCTTACTTTATATTGGCTTCATTTTCATTTTCTTTTGAGCCAATCTTCTGTAACAGCCTAGGCTTGGCCTTGAACTTGCCATCCTCCTGTGCTGGCATCCTGAGTACTGGGATGAAGGTTTTGCCCTCCCCCCACCCCCCCCACACACACACACACACACACACACACACAGCTTCTAAGTTTACAATATAGCAATCACCAATAAGTAAGACATTCTTGGTTTCATTAATCTTTTTTGCTAGATTTGGTACTAATGTGATTATCACAGTATTTTCTTTTGTTAGTATTTAGAATTTTTTCCTTCCTTCATTTGTCTAGTCTTTAGGGTTTCTTCCATCTTTGGGTGGCCCTTTTAAATTGTTAGAAATTCACTTTGTGGAAACATTACTCATTAGCATTCTCTGTATTTATTTCCTGCTCAGCTGTCCTGCTGCTCGTGCCTGGATTTTTACATGTTCCTTTCATTTTAATTCATTCTATGTTGACTAGATGAACTTTTTCTGACAATTTTTCAAGATTGCATATTAGCTTGTTTGGTGTTTGAAACAGAACTTTGATATGCAGCTCAAACTGGCCTGGAAGTCACTGTGCAGTCCTGGCTAGCCCCAAGCTCATGATCCTCCTGCTTCAGCCTCCTGAGTATCTAACTCATGAGCCAACCAGCAGGCTTGGCTTCTAATGAACTTGTGGCAATTAATTGTACTAAATGTACTAATGGGTACTTTTAACACAGTTTCCTCTTTTGTTGTTTTGTTTTGAAGCATGGTTTTACTCTGTAGCCCAGACTGCCTTGAAACTCACAATGATCCTGCCAAGCCCCGTGACCTGCCCTCGTAGGTCCTGGACTTACAGATGCTTTTACAAGCATGCTCCAGCAGACCCATCTTACCTGTAGCAAAGATCTAAAGAGGCACTTAAAAAAAACCCATAACATTCACTCATTTAGTATGTGTGTCTGTGTGTGCATGTGGTGTGTGTCTATGTCTCTCTCTCTCTCTCTCTCTCTCTCTCTCTCTCTCTCTCTGTCTCTCTCTCTCTCTCTCTCCCTTTCTGTGTGTGTGTGTGTGTGTGTGTGTGTGTGTGTGTGTGTGTGTGTGCGTGCAGTTATGGTAGATGGTGCACATGACTAGAGGACAGCTTACATGACATGACATGACTAGAGTCAGTTCTCTCATTTCACCATGTGGGTCCCAGGGTTCTAACTCAGGTTGCTGGGTTTGGCAGCAAGCGCCTTTACCCATGGAGGCATCTCCCTGGCACTACCCTCTTGTATAAAGACTAGTTTAAATGTTCATGCCAGCACCCTATAAGGCTATTCACTTCTCTCCATTACAACTGTGCCGTCTAATCACATCCTCTGGACTGGAATAGCACAGTCACTTCCTTTCTGTCCTCCAGGAGGATAGTAATGACAACCCTTTGTATTGACTATAGGCTAAAGGGGGTGACACATAAAGTGAACCCAATATGACACACAACCATTCCAATGCCAGCAGTAATAATAATACCACTGTGCTACAGTCACTGCTGCTGGGGAGATGGCATGGTCAGTGGTCACTGCACAGGCAAGCATTGGGTTCCCAGCACCCACTGAAGGTGTTTCACAACCAAATCTAATTCTAGTTTGAGGGAACATCTGCTCTTGCATGTGTGCACATATACACAGAGAAAGAGAGACAGAGACAGAGAGAGACAGAGACAAAGAGAGACAGAGACAAAGAGAGACAGAGAAAGACAAAGACAGAGAGAGAATTTAAAATAAAATAAATCTTAAAAGTCAGAATTTGTAACAGATGAATTTTCTTGGTGACCTCTATTCACATCAGTTAACTTCCCCTTTCTTGACAATGTCCCAGGTACAAGTGGTTTTGTGCCTCAGTTTCCCCTATTTTCCTAATGCTTTGGCTTTTTCTGCTTATCAGTGGTCCTTTGTCGGTATTCAGAATGCTTGGATTAGACTTCAGCCTTGGGTGACTTTCTGCCGAAGAAGAGTGTACAATGAGGCTAAGGGTTCCTCTGGGTGTGTGGACTGTACTGTTTCCTGTGAGCACGCACCTCATTCTCACTTGTTCCTAGAACATTCTCATGAGACACTCATATCGTAGCAGGACAAAAGATGTCTCTTCACTAGATTGACCTGACACGTGGCGCTCTCTGCTGATAAGCCTGCGTCCTCTTTTTCTTACTTATCCCAGGAAGCCACTCGCCTTACCATTGAATGACTCTTCAACCCCAGTCATTCTAAAATCCCCTTCAGGGTCCAATTATTTCTTCATACCTCCTCCAATAATACATCCTGTAGTGATGTCCGGTTTTGTATGTCTTTATTGTACTCTCCCCACAGCCTGGCAAATATCCCTTGCCCCAAAGCCACCTTATATAGCGAGTCCTGGTCACACTGATGTGGCCAAGCAAATCTCCTTCCAGCATTATAACTCTGAGATATTTTTAGGGGTGTGGGGAACTGAGAAGGTGGAATGTTCTTCCCATTGCTATTTGTACAGGAAGTATATGAGAAGGTAAGAGTAGGTTGCTGGAACAAGGAATCCCAGTAGACGTAAATAATAAATAAACTAGATGTTTATTCTTTCCTCTCCCATCTTCCTGGCTGTGTTTAGCAGAACAGCTCTGCCCCTTGTGGTGCCCATTTTCTTTCAAGACATCTCCTTGTTCATTGCACTACTCTCCGTGGTTGAAGAGGCTCTCCACCACATCCGTATTGAGGCCAGTGTGGAAAGAGAAGAAGGAGTGTAGGCAGGCACAACCACATCACCTAGTTTCAGAAGGATGCGCAACACTTCAGTATATCCACAGCAGGAACTCAGGGCCACTTCTGAGTGTATCTGCAAGACACTTCGCAAAATATATTCTAACCACCTATGCACAAGAGAAAAAAAAACTTAAAAATTGATTTTGCTGAGCCATTATAGATCTCTGCCTCAAGAAAGTACTAGAAACAGTAAAGATTTCTGAAAAAAAGAGAATTCCTTAACCTAATAGTTCCACTCAATAAATCAGTAGGACTAAAGGAAATAGAATGCCAACATTGGAAAATATCAGGCAAGATTTACGGACCCCTCAAAAGAGGTTCTGATTAGAGACAACACTACGAGAAACTGTGTACCTTCTCATGGTCACACGACACTCATTCATTACAAAGGGAGAAGTCCTGTTTATATCATGGAAAGACCTAGCAACTCTAGCCTCAGCCAGTAAGCAACATTTACGCTGGCTCATGCACTATCATACATGATTAGGAGGTCACAGATTAATGTTGCCAAATAATGAGAAAGCGCCGAATAAAAACAAACCAATGGACATCTCATGAAAGTACTAGTCAAAAGCCTTGGAAAGAGCTCAGGAGAACAGAAAAACTTGGGGCCTGACATGGGTTAGAGGATGCCGAAGACAGGATAATAAGTGCCTTGCAGAACACAAGACTGGTTTCTTCCAGAGAAAGAAAGGATACTGGCCAGCGACTTTTCACAAGGCAACATTCCAGAATGTCTGTAGTGGCATGGTAGTTTTATGGCAGCACTCATGTGTTGACGGAGATGGGTTTACTGTAGTTATGTCAAACATGAGCAGAGGTGGAGAGGGAAGCCCAATGAAAGGCCTATGAGGACGCCTCTATTCTGTCACTTGCCCATATGACTAAAACTATTTCCAAATTAAATGTTAAGAAAGAGAAACATCAAGTACTGTATCACTGTGCCGTGCTCTCATGGATAATGGAAACCTGGAACCCACTGAATTGAAAGATTCAGAACAATCCTTCAACACATCAAGTGTGTTGCAATGTTCAAAGATAGTAGTTTGGACAGATAAAACGGCTCTGGGGGTCAGGGTCTTAGTGCCTGACAACCTGAGTTTGATCCCTGAGACCCATATAACACAAAGCAAGAATTGATTCCTGCAAGTTGTCCGAGTACCTATAAACACACAAGAAAGCATGTAGGCACCAACACACACACATATATACATACATGCATACATACAGTGCATAAATAAGTAAATAGAGAGTATAATTTTAAAACATAAAAATAACATAATGAGTAGGTATTCCCCTTTTCATTTGATAAAAATCTAACTTTAGGATATTTCTTTTAAAATTATTATTGGCATATATTCATTATGTGTAGTGTTGAGTTTCATAAAGACATTTTTGTCCAAGCAGATCATGCATTTTGACCCTATCTACCTTCTGGTATGTTCATTAAAATCTGTCCTACCTCTCCACTCATGGTAGCACACAGGAGACAGAGATGGGAGAGTCTCTCTGAGTTTCAAACCAGACTTCTCTACATAGTAAGGCCTCATCTCAAAACAAAAAACCAAAGGTACTCTGCTGTTCTTTTGGCAAATAACGCTCCAGTGATTGTCTTCCTCCCTGGATTGGCTGTTCCGTTGGGTGAAGTATCAGCTAAGGCTCTGCACAGATTTGAGGTTGGAGTTGTGGCTCAGATTCTCCAGGCAGCTATGAAAGCTGTGAGCTGTTTAATAGGAAGTCATTTGCAAAGTTCTGTGAACTCAGCTGCAGCCATGGAGATGCTCCACTGTGAATTGAAAATGGGACATCAAAGTTCGCACTCATTACTTGAGATACAAAACGTCATCAGCATAGAAACTGACATCTTATTGCAAGACCTAAGTTTCTCTTGAGTTCCTACAATTGAGGACAGCAGAACCAGGTTATGGGAAGACCCTCAGATGTGGACTCAGAAGCTTGGGTTCAACTCCTCTCCCTGCTAGTAATTTTAGATCCAGTAAGCAATATTGGTAAAGGGATGTCCTCAAATACAAATAAGGCATTTATGATGACCTGAGCCCCATGGCAAGATCTCGGCCATTGTCTTGTTCCTCTTACCTTGCCCTGCTAACAGGATGAGATGGGATCTGTTATTCTGCTCATCAACTTTTAATAATATGGGGCAGATCTTTCCTCTTAGTTGATCATTAGAGTCTCATTTCTTTTAATACAAAGTCTACTCCATCCAAAACAAAATGCAAATCTGACTTCTTGTTGTCTCCATTCATTCTGTCACTGACCTCTTTCTCTCTCATCCATCGACACCCCTCCAAGGCTTAACCCTAGGTTGAGAACTGCTGAGGGAGAATGAACTGTGGCTCACCCCTGCAGGCAGCCTCTGCCTGGCTTTTCCTCTCTTCCTCTCTGTTACTTGCCCCATCCCCAAGTCCCCCACTTTCAAATGTATGGGGACTTTTATCACTGAGAGAGCTTAGCAAGCCCTTTACCTGGTAGTCAATTGCACTGGGTTTTAGAGTCCGTTGTGCTTGGATTCATTCTACTGGACAAAATTTATTGAGCATCAGTAACATCTTAGGTTCTGAGACATAAAACGTCAGAAAACAGTGGAAATAGCCTCCCCTTTCAGAGACTTCCTTCCAGCTTAGAGCCATAGAACCAACAAACAACACAATAAATACACAACACAGAGCCAGGCTTCATATACCTCCGATATTATACATTGAAGGCACAATGCCATGTCTGTGACATCTCTTCTGAACTGTGTGACATTCACTGGATTGTGAAGAGACCCCAGATAAGTTTCGGTGACATTGCCTTCTACAAGGCATCAGTTCTGTGCTCTTTAAAGATGGAACTGTCACCAATGTCAAAGAAAAACTGGCATGCTATTTCAGGCCAAATGAGACTAAGAACATGAAAACTAAAAGAAATTTGTAATCTTCAATGAAATACTAAGGCAGGTTCTTTGTTTTTGTTTTTGTTTTTTAAGTGTTCTTGAAATATCACTGGTCCAGTTTTTAAAATCTAAGCATAAGAAACAAATGTGCATTCATGTGTATGGTATTTTTGTTATGAAATACTTTTCTTCTCCAGAAATATGCACCAAAGAATTCAGAAATATTGAAAACTAGTTTGTGTAATATCTACCTCCTAAAAACAATAGCAATGGCAATCCTTATCAATAGGCCAGAAGAAAGGATAAGAAAAGCAAATATTGGGAAATTATTAACTGTTCAGTCTTGCTAAAGGGGGAAATCTGTACTCCTGGGTTATTCTTGCCAATGTTCCGTGAGCTTAAAATTCTTTAAAATAAACAACTAAAATATATATATATATATATATATAGAGATATAAATATATATATATATATATATATAATAAAACCACTCTAAAAAGTTGAGTGGAACAGAGCCAGGGCCTAGATCTGAAGAGACTGAGAAATGAGAAAGCCTATACAGGGGCAGCAGAGGCCCGGGCAGCAGCACTCTTGGGTTGGCTGACCAGAGTCAAAGTCATGAGGAGAAGAACAAAGAACAAGAGTGAATGGGATAGGCAATCCTCAGTTCCAGTGAGGCACCGGTGGGCACTGAAGGGGTGTCTGGGGCAACAGTACCTAGGGTGAGGATCTGTTATCAGGCCTCTGTATTAGAAAATCACTGGGGACATCTTTGCAGGAAGTAGAGTGTAAACAGAATGTAATTCCTGGACATGGGCAGAGAACCATGGAGGAAGGAAGTGGTTCAGGTAAGGTGGGTGTCAGATGGGACCCGTATGATGGCATCAGAGGTCTGCCAAGTGGATGGAATCTGCATAGATTTTTTTTAAGATGTCCAGATAGATGTGTTGGCCACTGGACAGGATATGAAACACAGAACAGAAATAGGTAATTACTGGTAACTTCAGAACCTGAGACCCGATGAGCCGAGTGCAGTGCTGGGCTGGCTACTTACAGACTGACGGACAAGAACTCGAGGAAGGACATTGCTTTCAAAGACACAAGGTCAGCAGTTCAGGAACCTTTTCCTGTAAGAAATTAACCACCCCATAGACCGCCAGCCTCCTATTACAAGTCTTGCTCAGGTCTCTGGGCCACCCTAGAAGACAGGTAAGGTAGACCAAAGTAAGTCACATGTTCCTCTAGGGTAGTTTCTGTGCCAGCAGAATGCAGTCTGAGCACGGTGAGAGGATGTGAGAAGCTGCTCATAGCAACACTCTATTGATCACAGCTGACATATGGACCCTAAAAAGTGTCCCTTCCAAGTTCTTGAACGACCTCCAAGCTGTATCCTGGATAGAGCCTCTCTTTTGCTCTTGCCTGTCCGCCACTGAGCTTCCTCAGTCTGAGTGTGCTTGACGGTGAGCTTCACATTCAACACCGTTAGACTCAGGCTGATAAAACCTTTTGGCTTTAGGCCTTGTGGTCAAGAGAAACTATTTTCTCTGTTTCCTTCTACTTCACAGGGCAGTGGTACTATAAAATAGCTTGCGTAGATGTGGTCCAGAGGCAGGGCAGGGCAGGTAACACCACAGGTACAGAGTTCTAGGGTTTGGAGAGGACACAGGAGATTGGGCGAAGTTCCTGGCAAAGAATGGAGGTAAAGCTGGCAGAAAGGAAGACTTGGGCCCTTGCAAGCCAGGACACTGCTTAGGTAACTCTATCATTGCCCTCCCAATAAAGCTGGGAAATCTAAGTTTATAATTCAGAAGGTCCACCTGTTCAGTTACTCACTTAAAAACAAAGCACCCATCCCACGTCAAAAACTCTTCTATAGGCGAGGATAAAGGGATGGATAAAGCAGAGCCTCACCGCCAAGTATAAGATGAGAGTGGACAGGATTTGCCCTGGTAGTGTAGTGCTCAGGATATGGTTGCCTGGTGACATGGGATGCTGAACTTTATGGTGAAATGATAGAAATCCCCAGGAGCCATGGTAACAGACATGGCTAAGACAACCTCCCTGTTTTCCATCCTCGTTACCTAGTAGGCTAGGCTCTGGGTGAATGTGCGGTAGACAGCACCAAGAACAGAACAGGAGCCACCTTGGTGCCGCTCTCTCTGATAGATAGGCATCGCTCTAGGAACACAGTGTTGTTTCTCGGCAAGCTTTTCTTGAAGACTGTGCTTGTTATGGCTGCTGGAATAAAAATGCCGCAGACTGGATGCCATAAATAATGGGGTTATTTTTTTCTTCGTTCTAGGGACTGGGGAGCCAAATCAATATATTAAGTTCTTCTGAGGCTTCCCTCTCCTGGCTTTGTAGAGGGCTCCTTCTCTTGTGTCTTCACCTGGCCATTTCTATGTGTCTATGTGCATTGTCTCTAGTGTGTGCATGTGTGTGTAAGTGCACATGTGTATGTGCATGCATGCATGCATGCGTGCGTGCATGTGTGGGTGTGTTTGCATGAGGGTGGGTATGAGTCCATTCATCTGCATAGAGGTCAGAGGTCAATGTTGGATACCTTCCTCTGTTCCTCTGTCACTCACTCCCTTTATATTTGGAGACAGGGCCTCTCACTAAACCTAGCATTCACCAATCCAGCAAAAGGCTAGCCATTGAGCTCCACTGACCTGCCTGTCTCTGTCCTCCAAATGCTGCCATTACAGATGCATGATTTTGCACCCAGCTCTTACATGGAGATGAGAACTTGGATACCAGTGCTTGTGCAGCAAAAAAAATCCCCCACTTGCCATCTCCCCATCCCCCAAATGTCCTCTGCTGGTGAGGGCACCAGTCAGATTGGATTACAGCACATTGTAATGGTCCTGTTTTGACTTTAATTACCTCTGTAAAAGCCAGATCTCCAAACATAGTCACATTCAGAGGTACAGGGTAGAGTGCTAAGCCTTAAGCGTAGGAATTAGGGGAGACTATTCAGACTGTGATCAGTCCCTACTATTTACAAGGCAGTGCGTAATAAACAAAGCTCAGTGTTGTACATAGTGTACATGTTTATTCTGTAGGCCTCTGGGTATTTAATCAGTGGGCTCTGTGAATCAAATTCTTGAGTATCTCATGATCTAAACCCCTTGTATGCTTTTGAGATGGCTTTTTCCATGATGTACCCAGCCAAGATCTATCAAGAGTCAAGTCCTTCTCTTTGCTCTTGAGAAGAAAAATGATTGGTCCCAAGATTGATCCTGCCTCGGTTTCCCTTAGCAACAGCAGCAGCAACATGTGAAGCAGAAGAGACCAAATGTAGTTGGGTTTAGTGACTGCAGTATCTTACAACTAGGCTTGACTGGCCTGGATAGGTCATGTGAATCAACATCCATAATTGCCATTCATCCTCTGTGCCTTTTAGACAGGGCTTCTCCTGGTAAAACTCCACAGATGATAAGAATTATGGAAACATTCATTCTACAAGTCTTCCTTCAGGCTGATAATGAACCCTCATGTGTATACCTCAAAGACCAATGTGAACATTGCTAATGATTTTCTGAGTTTTTTTTAAAAAAAAGGGCAAGTTTACAGTACACACTCCATCTGGAAGTAGTTTACACCCATCATACTTAGGAGACAATATATGACTCTGCTAACATCATACTCAAGACATTGTATTACTATGCTGATATCATACCCAGGAGTCATTTCAGAAAAAAAACACAAAGACATGGATAGCAGATGCATCTTTGGACAGAAGTGCAAGGTTATACTTAGATTCATCGTAAGTTTAAGACCAACCTAGGCTTTAATATGAGATCCTGTCTCAAAACACTAGACAGCAGTCATAGTCTGCTTACTACTTTGTGGCATCAATGCATGGTCTTCTGTCACCTCCGAGTGTTCCCAGTGTTGCTGCTTGCCTGTAGGAACATACCCTACACCTGTGAAGAATGGACTCTGGTCTTTTGTTTCACAGTGTCCTGCAGTGTCAGAGCTGTGAGAGAATTTGGAAGCACTGAGTTAATCTTCCCCATTCTTGTTGGGACTCAAGCCACAAGGCTTCAGGGACTTGCTTCAACCATGCAGCTATTGCAAGCAGAATATGGAGTTGGTCCTGTTCAATATATGTTTCTTTACAGGCTATTCATTAATACAATTGGGAGAAATTTTCTGACCTTTAAATCACTGTCTAAACTCTAGTGAATCTAACCCTGAATGTATTATGCTTGCAATGAAATAAATCATACATAGACCAGAGAGATGGTTCAGTCAATAAAGTGCATAAGGGCCTGAGTTCTAATCCTCAGCACCCACCTAAAAAGGCAGGCAGAGTGCTATATGTTTGTAATTCCAGCTTGAAGGAGGCAGAGGAAAGGGGATCTCAAGAATTAACCAGGCAGCCAGCCAATCAGCGAGCTTTGCATCCAGTCAAAGAACCTGACTCAAAACTAAAATGGAAAATAATGGAGGAAAACACCCCAGGCCTGGCTTTCATTTGCACACACGTGTGCACACACATGCATGTGCATACACACACATATACACACACATGAAAGAAATACAATGCAACAATTAATAACTCAGCATTAAAGTTGAAAAGTTCATCATAGGTCCTGTACTCTCCCAAAGCCAGAGTACACTGTGTGCCCACTAGCCTTGGGTGTGTCTGGGAAGCACTCCGGCTAACCACAGCTTGGCTAACCTAGACATAGACTCAGTTAGATGTCTACGTGGTTGATGGGGGGGAAGGGGAGTGTGTCTCAGAGGGGATGCACTTGGGCAAGGACTGATCACCTGCCTCTGCTTGCCAAGTAACTCATGCCGCTCATGCTTAGATCATCAATTAATTTAATCATATCTTTACAGGATAAAAAAATCCCACAAATATTTCAACAAGATGTAAACTATTTTAGAGGACATGAAATGTCAAGAGGAAAGACAGGTTCATTTTCAATATCAAAGATGTAGATCACATAGGAAAATTCAGGATGAGATATTTGCTTGTCAACAGTTCTCCGATGACCTCACCTGAATCCTGATACGAAAGCCATTGTGGTACTGATGCTGTTCTAGATAGCTGAGAGAATGTTTGTAAAGGCAACTGATGGGTTCGAATCAACAAGCAGGAAAATCAGCTCGGCATGCCCACAGGAACTGTATGCCTCCCAAGCTGCTGCTGGTGTGGGCAAACTGGTTGGCAATACATTTTCCTACATAATTCAGACTTGAGGTTCTGTGTGGAAGGTCAAGCGCATGCTAGTTACTTAGCTTAATCTCAGCTGCAGATTCTTCAAGGGTGAATCAACATGCCTGCATTATGGTCATCTTCAGGCTAAATTCTCCATGTGCTCACAGGATGCTCAATGTCTGTGTGCTTCCTAATGAGCTGCCGCCTAAGTGGCACCAACATGGCAGCTGTGTAGATCACTGCTAAAAATCCCAGCTAGTACCAAGGTGACAAACCATACAAAGCTGAGAGATTTTCCTAAGAGGAGGTTGAGGGTGGGTTACTGTCTCACCAAAGTTCATCTGGCTTCTCGGGGCTTTAAAGTCAGAGATTTATATATGGGGCTTCATTCTGTGGCTTACTGGCATTTAAATTCCCATGTGTCTTAGTTAGGTTTTCCATTGCTGTGAAGAGACACCAGGACCAAGGCAACTCTTATAAAGGACAGCACTTAATTGGGGCTGGCTTACTGGTTCTAAGGTTTAGTCTATTTTCTTTTTTCTGTTTTTTTGTTTGTTGGTTTGGTTTGGTTTGGTTTGGTTTGGTTTGGTTTGGTTTGGTTTGGTTTTTTTTGGTTTTTCAAGACAGGGTTTCTCTGTGTAGCCCTGGCTGTCCTGGAACTCATTCTGTAGACCAGGCTGGCCTCGAACTCAGAAATCTACCTGTCTCTGCCTCCCAAGTGTTGGGATTAAAGGTGTGTGCCACCACTAACTGGCAGGTTTAGTCTATTTTCATCAAGACAGGGTCATGGCAGCATTCAGGCAGGCATGGTGCTGAAGGAGCTGAGAGTTCTACATCTTGTTCTGAAGACAAACAGGAGAAGACCTACTTCCAGGCAGCTAGGAGTTGGGTCTCAAAGCCCACCCCCACAGTGACACACTTCCTTCAACAAGGCCACACCTCCTAATAGTGCCACTTCCTGGGCCAAGCATATTCAAACCACCACACACCACGTCTCTAGTTTCTCATCTGTAAAATAGGTAGTGACCTGTAACAGATAATCTCTGCCTTCCAAGCATCCTGCTCATCACTGGACATCGCTCCACAGTGCATCAGCCTCTTCCGTCTGTAAGCTAGTCTTTCTTTTCCAGTTCTTGACACCTCTTCCTTCTCCCTTCTGGTTTCTCATGTTCTGAACAGTCAAACGATCTCTATCCTGGTCTGGAAGAGGCTCAGCCAATAACACGCTTGCAAGTGCCCAGAAACCACATTAAAAGTAAATGCCAGACATGGTCATAGATGCCTAGCAATTCCAGTTCTGTGGAGGGGAGACAGGTGGATCCTGAGGAATACAGGCTAACCATCTTATACTACTTTCTGTCTCAAAAAGTGAGGTGGATGGCACCTGAAGAACAGCATATGTGGTGTTCTCTGGCCTTCACATGTACCTGCACGCACATGAACCGCACCCCTACAGACAGCACACACATGAAGATCTGTATTCAAGAACCAGCTCTGCTGGCTTGCTTGTATCCTTCTGCTAGCTGCCCAATTCTTGTACATTACACCCTCCCTTTCTCAATGACAGAGCTCAACAACCAGACCTGTTAGGCACCATCAAATTAAAAGCAGTTTGAAAATAACTACCACTTAAAATTCTCCACCAACAAAATGCTAAGATGTTACAGCCTCCTCCAGATGTGATATCTCTTTACTGAAATGCATCAAGGCAAACTCAGAGAAACTGTCTTTGGCCAGCCACCCCCACATCTATGTCTTCCTCTCTGGACATTCTTTCTCAAAACCTTGTTACCACGCATTCAGAGCTTCACAGAATCTGCTGTTCGGCTAAGACCTCTCAACAGAGCCTTAAACCTCACGTGACTTAAATTGGGGTTGGGATAAATTTGACCCCGTTGGCTTTCCACCCTTCTCCCAATCATTCCCTGCCTTTAGCTCCCATGATATCCCCTTTTCTAGGCCCCCTTCCTTGGCAGCTTCTTCTCAAACACCACTGCCTCGCCTCATGAATATTCTCATGTACATTTGCACTATCATCCTCTTCTCTTCTACATTTGCACTACCCTGGGTTCTGTCCTTAGGCAGTATCTCTCATGGGTCTGCTTATGACATATAGAATGACTTCCTTTGGTCTCGTGGCCCTGATTTCCATCCATACCTCATGCCTCCTCCCTCACTCTCCAGCTCAGACCTTCCTCCTGAATGTCAAAAACATGTGTCTACTTACCAACATTTCGACTCCACCCCCCCCCAAATTTTCAATAAGCATCTCAGACCTCCTGGTCTCTATGGCAACACGTCTTCTCTGATGCTCTTCTAGGAAAAGGGCATGCCTCTGTTCACTCAGCTGCACCCATCAGCAATCTTCGAGTACCTCATTTATATCCTCTTACCCTCCAACAAACGCCTGGGTCAACTTTCCAAACGCACCTGGAATCCAAGTGTGTCTTACCAGGCCTGTCAGAATCACCTCTCAGCAGGCTACTTTTTACAGGCATCTCCCAGCAGGTCTCCTTACCTCAATCTTGCCTCCTAACTATCTGTTTCTCAAACATTCCCTAGAGAAGTCTTCCGATAAAAGTCTGCCCCCATCGTCTCCTTACTCTGAACCACGGCCCTTAGGATGAATTCCACAGCCCTTGCATGCCCAGCAAGGAAACCACAACCTGAGCTGACTTGAGACCCACGCCCTTGCTGCATCCCTGTTTGTTGCTGCGTGGATGTTGCTTTCTCACTGGGACCACTGCTGCTGGCTTCTTCATTACCCACAATGTCCTTCCGCTGGTTTCCCAGCTCCCAGCAATGTCTTGCGGCTAGTTTCTTCCACTAGCCACAATGCTCCCCTATAACATCACCCACTCACCCACCCACCACTTTCCTCACATCTCTGCTCAAATGTCAAATAAGCCTGCTTGTGACCTTCAAAAGCCTGTATCTCTTGTTATTTCCCTTTGTAATATATGTGCTCCCCCAAGTATGCTGCCCTTTATTCTTTCTTTTCCTCTGACTTCAAACCTTAGGGAGGTCAATCTCACTGTTGAACATTTTTCACTGCTCAGTCACCAAAACTGGGCACTATTACTGCCTCCTCGTAGCATCCAAATGGATATTCATTAGTGAGTTATTCAATGAGTGAGGGAATGAATGATCCCCTCTCTGCAAGGTTTTCTAAGATGAGAGAGTGGGGATATAGTTCGGTGGTAGACTGCTGTGTACAAAGCCTAGTATTTGACCACAATCACCAGATAAATACATATATGAATAAAGTTTACTGAAATGTTAAGCACTGAGGTATAAGTCATGTCCAGCACATAAGAAGATACTTTGAAATATTTGTGAAAGCAAATTGTATGGTTCGGTGGTTAAGAGCACTTGCTGCTCTTCCAGAGGATGTGAGTTCAGTTCCCAGCACCCGTGTTAGGCTGCTCATAATTGCCTATGTCTCCATCTACAGGGGATACTACACTTTCTTTGTGCTCTGGGGTTACCTACACACATTTAGTGTAGACTCACACAACACAACACATAAAAATGTCTTTCAAATCTTTTATTTTAAAAAGAATATTATTCTAAATAGAGCTTACCTCAGTGGCCGTGCATAGAAGTTGATCATGTTTGACCTATGTGCCTGTCAGATTCTGCTTGGATTTCCTCATTGTGTATCTTCCTCTCTGGTCTCAGCTCTTTTAAGGTTGTACGGAGAAAGTGCTCTTTTGAACTTGCAACCAGGATTCTATTTAATTGGTAGGCATGTCTTTGTTTTTTTTTTTTAACTTTTTATTAGTTCTTCGTGAATTTCACATCATGCTCCCAAATCCTACTCAACCCCCGTCATACCTGCCCTCCACCCTTGCAACCTCCCCCACAAATAAAGAAGAAAATATTCTCATTGTGGAAACTGTAGTGTGTCACAGTGTGTCCCATAGTCTGCCCTTTTGTCCACATGTCTTTGCTTATTATAAGGATTCAATGGTCTGGCTGAAGCCTCTGACTTCTGCCACTCAGTAAATACTGGGATCTCAATGAAGCCCTTCTCAGATATCTGGTTGTTGCCCTGGATCACAAAGCTCCTGTAGCAGTTCATTGATGGGGTAGATATTGGGGTAGGCTGATTCAAAGCCCTGGATCTGAGCCTGAGAGGTATCTGAGCTGGTCAACCTCTCCGCTTTCACACCCTTAGGGTCAGCTCACCAGCAACTCCTACAACCAGGGACAGCTCTAACCTTCGAGGTACAGGACACACTTTCCTGAGTGTAGCAGAAGGTGATAGATATAGCCAGTTCTCCCACTCACACGACCACCAGGCCAGCTGTAGGTGACAAGGGGCATGCTGCTGCATGGCAGACAAGCTGAGGGCTCAGCTCTCCCATGGCCACACCCTTGGGCTGGTTCACCTGTGCCCCTAACAATCAGGTTCAGCTATACTGTGCTACTTAAGTGAGGTACAGGGTCTGCTGTCTGGTTCTGATGACCTTGGGGCTAGCTCTCCTGCCTGCCATAGGTGACAAGGAATGAGGGGTATGTTTGTGTGGCATCTCTCCCTCATCCATGTCACTGAATGTTAGACAAATGGCGAGGCTAGCTCTCCCATGCTCATGCACTCAGGCCTCCCCCACTCAGGCCTTTTCTCAGCCTTCCCCACACACAGACCAGGGTCAGTCAGCTCTACTGTGCTCCCCAGGCAAGGTGCAGGGCCCTGCTCTCCTGAGTCCTGAAGGTAGTGAAAGAAAGGGACCTCTCTCCTGCCCTTATAACCCTAGTGTCAGATCTCCCACCTGCTGCAGGTGGTGAAGGGGCAGGGGGGAAGAGGGTATCTCTCCCTCATCCAGGTAGGAGTGTCTTTCAATAAGAAATGTCCCATTGGCTTCCAACAAAATCTCTGGCTCTAGAAGTGGGAGGACCTCCTTGCCTGACATGGTGTCCGCCCACACATGCCAGGGCAAGGAAGAGAAGTGTCAACTTCTGTGTAAACTTCTAGAGACCACAGCCCACAGCCCTTCTTCTCTATTCCAAAGGTCCCATGTTCCCAAGACCTGGTATAACTTCCGCTCTTGACCAACACCTCACTGACCAAGAAAGAAAAGAGTCTGAGGTCAGCAGAAGGCAGGTTTAACGTTTTCATGAGATATTTGACCTTAAGCTGGCTACTTGATCTCCTGTACGTCTCCAAGGCTCCAATAACACTGTCCTGGCCTACACTCCTGTGTTGGTTACACACTGTCCTGTAAGCACAGCAGATGTGCAACTGAATAGCATCAACTACCGTCAGAGTTCTGATGGTGGATGTGCGGGGTAGACAGTCTGCATAGGACTCAGCTGGGAAGTTGTGGTCTCCACTAGAGTCCCCTTTTGTCTTGCTGGAGGTGGTATGTCTCAGGCCAGTGACCTCCCTGGATAAAGGAGCCCTGTCTTGCACAATTCCTCAGGTTATCACATATTTGGTCCTGAAGGCATTTGGCAGGCTTCCAAAGGAGCTACAGGGTCCTGCCTTCAAACTGGCTTAGAGTTCTTCTCCACCACACCAACACATTCTTCTCTCTCATTGGTTCTCCTTGTTCCCTATCGGCCTTGCTCATACTCTTGTCATTCATACATACATACATATATACATACATACATACATACATACATACATACACACACACACTCATACATATATACATGATTTTTATGCTTCTATATAAAAACCTAAGAATCCCAAATGAAAGAAAACATGTTATTTTTCTTTCTGAGACTGGGTTAATTTACTTAACTCACTTAGGTTACTATCTCCAGTTACATCATTTTTCCTCAAATAATATTACTTTCTTCTTCTTTATGACCAAAAAGAATCCATATATATTGTCTTAGTCAGGGTTTCTATTCCTGCACAAACATCTTGACCAAGAAGCAAGCTGGGGAGGAAAGGGTTTATTCAGCTTACTTCCACATGGCTGTTGATCACCAGAGGAAGTCAGGACTGGAACTCAAGCAGGTCAGGAAGCAGGAGCTGATGCAGAGGCCATGGAGGGATGTTCCTTACTGGCTTGCTTCCCCTGGCTTGCTCAGCCTGCTCTCTTATAGAACCCAAGACTTCCAGGCCAGGGGTGGCACCACCCACAAGGGGCCCTACCCCCTTGATCACTAATTGAGAAAATGCCCCACAGCTGGATCTCATGGAGGCACTTCCCCAACTGAAGCTCCCTTCTCTGTGATAATTCCAGCCTGTGTCAAGTTGACACACTAAACCAGCGTGTGTGTTCATATATATATATATATATATATATATATATATATATATATATATATGTGTGTGTGTGTGTGTGTATGTGTATGTGATATATATGTGTATATGTGTGTATGTGTATATATATGTATATGTGTATATATGTATATATGTGATATATATGTATGTGTGAATTGTTCTTATATGATAGTACAATGTTCAATAGTTAATTTTTTTAAAATATAATTGTACGTGTGTATGTACACAGGCACCACAGTACACAGGTAGAGGTAACAGTACAACTTGTGTGAGTCAGTTCTCTTCCCATCATGTGGGCCCTAGTAATGGACCTCGGGGTTCCAGGCTTGGTAACAAGTGCCTTTTACTTGCTAATCCCATTCATCAGCCTCACATTAACTGAAATCAAAGTTCAAATGCCTGCATGGCTCCCATCTGAACTCTCAGCTGCAGGCTGAGGAAAGAGAGTATCTTGCAAGTCTGAGGACGATCTGGGCTGCGTAGTAAGTTCTAAGCCAATCTAGGCTAGGACGGGAGATCTCATCTCATCTGTGTCCCTAAATCCTTGAGCCAACAAGTTTGCAGAGTGGAAAATAGATTCTATTCAGTCAGTGGTTAAGAGCACTTGCTGCTGTTCCGGATGACCTGAGTTCAGCCTATTGCAAAATCACACTGCAAAGGTCATTCGGAGGTGGAGAAGTACCTCCTTCTCGTGCTATATGCCTGTTCCTTAGCTCTGTGACCGCAGTGGCTTCCTTGTCCTCTGAGGTCAAGATCGAGGTCGGGAGGGAGGTGACAGGTTTGACATTGCCCCACCAGCTCTTCTTCAATGTCCTCAAGGATCCTGGCCCCACTGTGTGGAGACTTCAGTCAGCACAGGGCACCTTGATGCCTAGCTTACAGCAGGAATGGCTATGGATGAACACTTAACAAAGGAGCCCCCCTCCCCTCAAAGCTATTGGAACCCCTGAAAGCCATACAGCTGATTCATTGTTTACTCCTTCTATCCGGGTGGCAGGAAGGCAGGTGGTAAGGGCTGATAATGAAATGCATGAGAGATTTTTAAAGAACCATGTTAGCTGGCAAGGCTGAGCAAAGCCAAGGTTGATGCAGACTGTGACCAGCGCTGAGGGCCCAGGAGTCTGAGCATCAGGAGTTGGATCCTTTGTCTGTTTAGTGCAGGGATTGAGCCTAGCACTTTACTCATGCCAGGCAAGCACTGTACCACTGAGCTGTATCTTGAGCCTTGTTTTTTCACTATTTAATTTTCAATCCCTGAACCTGCCAAAGCTGAATCAAACTCACTCTGCAGGCCTTGTGATCTGCAGGCTGCAGCCTCCTGAGTACCTGGGGGTCTAGGCCTGTACTACCACACGTTTGGCTGAAGCTGTTCTTTATGCCTAAGGAAAATGGAATTTCTAGGGGGTTTTAAGCACAAAGCTCCTGCACTCACATCTGTTTGTCCAGAAGCTCCCTCCTGCAGGGTCAGATTAGTGATGCAGACTGGATGCAAGTCCTGTGAGCACCCTTCCAAATCCGTGTGGTGTCTCACCATAAGTCCCACAGGCAAAAAAGAAATGATCTAGTTTACCGAGGCTGAAAACTAGGGCAAGGACACCTGAAGGGCCAGGAAAGCTAAACAGGCTTTTGAAATACTAAGTCTTAAACACATACCACATGCATAAACATATATCACACATGTAACTCGCAGTCCCTCATACCACACACATAGGCACATGCATATATATGTGTGTGTGTATGTGTGTGTATGTATATATACACATGCCATATATATAACACACATACATGTACAAATACGTGTGCACATATACTATTCGAATGTATAAGCATATAGTACACACATACCACATGGGCATACAGGCATGCCTTACACACAGTACATGCTTCTTTCCACATGTTTCAGATACAAACAGACTATCGAGCTTCTGGTTTGTGTCCTGGAAACCATTTAGCCAGATTCACGTCAAGTCAGAGGGAGACATCGTTTGTATACTACGCTGTCCTTAGAGACAAATAGCTACTGACTGGTCATAAGAAAGAGAAGACAGTATTACACACACAGCCTTGGTACCCAGGAGTTCATACCTCACTTCCAACTGTGCAAACCCAAAAGACAAAAGGTCAAAAGCCCAGCGTCCTGGGACTTCAGGGAGTACATTGGTAGGGCCTAAGAAAGCAAAGCTGGGAAGGAAGATGGTGGAATGGGGTAGATGGAACCTCTTCCTGCTCACTGGCTGATTAGGCACAGGGTGAACTACTGAATCCTATGTCAGGTGTCCACTGGCCTTGGGCTGCACACACTGGGGCCTGGCAGAACCTCCAGGGCTCAGGTATGCGTGGGGTCCAGGGCAGAGCTGGCTGCATCCCCCACAGGAGTTACAGGACCCATCATAAGAGAGGCTGTCCTGTCATTGCCTTGCAGCTCCAGAAACTAAAACGGTCACTTTCTTTCAAGACCAAGAGCTTGCGGAGCAAAAGCGCTGACAACTTCTTCCCAAGAGCCAACAGTGATGTGAAATCGCAAGCAGACCTGCTAGCCAAGGCTAGCCCAGGCCCCAGCCCAATACCTACCCCTGGAAGCCCAGCATCTATGCCCACCAAGGCTGGCCTGCACCCCGGCAGCAACAGCAAGGTCCACGCCTTTCAGGAGCACATCTTTAAGAAGCCCACCTTCTGTGATGTCTGCAACCACATGATTGTGGGTAAGACCCCCACCCCCACCCCTCTGGGTGCAATGCCCCTGGGTAAATGAATGAGAGCTGGATGCTCAGGTCTGGATCCACAGACCAGCTCTGAGCTTCAGAGAGTTAGATGCAAGAAGGTCCGTGTGGGGCATGGCCTCGAGGGAGGGACTTAGGCAAAGCAAAGGGAAGCAGGGCCAGGTAGACGGAGAGTTTGTTTGGAATATGGTTGGAACCAAGACAGCAGCTGGCATCCTCCACCAGAAGCCTGGTACCCTTTATACCTTTTCTGTATGTGGCCCATGTATACCTGCCTGAGCCTGTTATGCCAGGTAGGGACAGGAGACCTGAGCTGTTTGTGTCTGTCATCCCTGAAACTGGACACCTCAGGGATGGCTATGAGGCCTGGAGGGTAGAATGTTCTCTGATTCCCTCACCCTTGCTTGTCAAGGTCCAGTTAAGGGGTATGTCGATGTTAAAGAGACTAAGAGCTTCTTCCAGAGCCAAATAGTAGTGGCCATGGACCCAGGAATACAGATTTAGGCTACTCTAACACCAGGTTTCAATGGTTCATGAAAGTTATAAATCAAGGGATTTTTTTTCCAAATATATGGGTGTGATCAGCATGTGACAGAAAAGTGGGGAAGTCTCAGGTATCCGCCTCAGATGTGATCTGATCTGTGACATCCTCAGCCTTTGGGATGGTGGAAGTTGAAGGTCATCATACATTTACCTCCAAGTCTTACAAGGCTGGTAGGTCAAACACAGGTGGGTAGTTAATGACTGTTTGAGAAACTAAAGATAGCCCCAAACCAAATGTCTCTGCAGTAGTTTCGCTCTCTGAAATGATGGAAGTTTTAATCAGTCAGCCTCAGAGTGTGTTGTGAAGGACAGCATCCGCACAGCCTTTGCCCTGGGACTTTCCGTTCCCAAGTGGGATAGTCTCAGTGGGAAGCAGCATCAGATCTGATGCTGCTCTAGCCATGAGACCTGTCTACATTTCAGATGAGGCTTGTAGCCTCACAAGTTGCCTTTCTGCCTTTCTGCTCTCTGCCATGCCTGTTCTTCCCCTTAAACAAACCACATTTAGAAAAGAGATCCGTATTAGTCAAATTTCCATCGTAATGCCACATAAGGACGCCCACAAAATCACCACACTGAAACAAGCCACCTTTCAAACCGCACTGGAGCATATTCAGATCAGAGCCGGGCTGATGGAGACACCACTCAGGAGCTACAACTTTTCTTGTCCCTGTCCCTCACTCTTTCCTGAAGCCAGAGACCCAGACTTGTCATTCTCTCAGCAAGAACAAGAGGCAGAATGCAAAGTGCCTTGGCTTCTTGAGCTGGAGGTGGCCCACGGTGAACTCCTTTGGTGGGATACATTGAATGTGACAGTCAGGAAGGTAGAGAAATACCATTTGATTTTTCAGCCGCCTGGAAAGGGGGATGAAGAAAGAGATGGAGAACAGGGTCAGCAATCTGATCCGATGCTTAGGTCCTCTTTGGATTTTTCAACCACTTGGCCCAGTAGATGCAGCTCCTTCTTGGAGCTCCCACCCACTCCATCTCCATTTGCTTGTGACACCTGGCTGGCTGCCTGCGTGGGAGCCTGAGGGGGTCCCATCATGCTCCCTGTTCAGAGTACTTAGGCAGCCTGCCTCCTGCTTGGTTTTCTTGAATGCCTCCTTTCTGTATCCCATGCGTGCATCCCTTTCCTTTCGGCCCTTTTCAAGGTAGTGCTATTCATAACCCTGAAAGAGGTGCTGATGAGGATCTATTTTAGGTCTCATTGTGAAGCGTGTGAAAAGACAAGGAGCGTGTGTTTTCCAGAATGAGTAATGGAAATGAGTTCACCTCTGAGGAATGTCACAGCCATTACCTTAGTGGGGTTCTCTGGACACCTCAAGAACAGCAACTTTATAAGACTCAGTACTAAAGAAGGTTGTGCTGTGATTTTATCTGAATTAAATTTATACTGTAGCTGCCTTTTTTATGTATCTATGCTTGTATGTATCTATGCTTGGGGTGGGGGAAGTAATGTGCACATGTGTACATATGCTCACAGAGGCCAGAGTTGGAATGGCACGTAGCGGTGAGCCTCCTGGTGGAACAGGTCCTGGGAATGGAACTTAAGTCTTCTGAAAGAGCAGTAAGTGTTTTTAACTGCTGAGCCATCTCTGCAGCTCCACGTTTTGAAGACAGAGTTTTCCTGTATCCCAGGCTGGCATAAGTATCTCTAATTAGGATAATCTTCATCTTCTAATCATCCTGCCCTTCCTCCATCAGAGAACTGGGATTACATTTGTGTGCCACCACACTTGGTTTTATAAGGTGCTGAGATTGAACCCAGCTCTTCATGAATGCTGAGGGTGGTGGTATGTGTGTACGCAGGTACAAACCAGAGGTTAAAGGTCAGGTACATCCCTATGGCTCTCCTTATTTGTTGAGGCAGGGTCTCTCACTGAACCTGGAGCTCATCCTTTCTGCCAGGCTAGACAGCCAGAACCTCCAGGAATCCACCTACCTTATCCCAACCCAACTCCAGCACTGGGGCTCTAAATATGTTCCACCACTGTTCCTGGCTTCTATATGGTTTGGGGTATTAAACTCAAAACATCTTGCTTGCTAAGCAATCACTTTTCCCCCTTAACCAGTTGTTCTCAACCAGTAGGTTGTGACCTCCTTGTAGGCTCAAACACCCTTTCACAGAGATCACATAAGGCCACTGGAAATTATAGATATTTATACTACAATTCATAACAGTAGCGAAATTACAGTTATAAAGAGGCACCAAAAAATAATTTTATGGTTGGGGATCACCACACCATGTGGAACTATTTGAAAGGGTCACAGCATTGTGAGATTGAAGACCACTGGTCTTAGCCATCTCCCAGCCTGATTGCTCTTTTATCTTTAAAAATAAAAAGGGGAAAAGGATAGTCAACATGTTGACCTGGTCTATTCAAGGATTTAACAAAGAAAACTAATGTATTCATTGAGGAGAACACGGAAAAGATGAAAAGATGCAAGATGGAACAGAAGTGATATAAGAGGCATCTCTGAGAAAAAGATGAGGCTGATATCCACGACCACCACCACCACCACCACCACCACTACCACCACCATCACTACCTCCACCATCACTACCTCCACCACCACCACCACCACCAATACCACTACCACTGCCACCACCACCACCACCACCACCACCACCTCCACCCCCACCACCACCACCACCATCACCACCACCACCACCACCATCACCACCAACAACAACACTACCTCCACCACCACCACCACCACCACCACCACCACCACCACCACCACCACCATCACCCAAGAATCTGAAACAAAAGTACACTCACAGCTGGTTAATGCTTGTCCTTAAAGTTGTAAAGGTCATATGTCTACCATGAATGCATTGACCAGTAAAGATAGGCTCATAGCTGACCATGTGTTTCAAGTTCCTTTGCCTTCAACTTGATGCTTGAGGCCCCCCCTTGCTGAGATGGCTCCCACTGTCCGTGGGTTAAGCAGATCAAAACCTCACCCTCCAGAAATCATCATGTCTCTAGGGCTTGCCTATTGGGGTGGTGAGGGAGGAGTACTGGGGATATTTTTTAATAGTTAATACAATATTTTAATGTATTCTTTGAAATTTTTATACATGAATACAATATATTTCAATCATATTTGGCCTCTCCTCCCTCCAACTCTTTCCAAATCTCCAATCTCCCCCCACAACTTTATGTTCTTTAAAAACAAACAAACAAACACCTTGCTGTGTTCCCCATTCCTATCCATACATCTTCTGCAGGTCCTGTGTACGAAACCAAGGAAACTGTTAGTGAATGCAACAGCCTTTTGGTATCCAGAGGGCCCTTTTTCTCCCTGGTCCTCTCCAATCCCTGGCTCTACATTCTGTTCCTCAATGTCCCCTAAATCTTGGGGGTAAGGAGTATGGTTTCTTCTCACCTCTTTCGGCTATCCCCTCCTACAAGAATTGGTTACCTTTTCAAGCCATGGTAGACAACCCAACCTTCCACAGAAATGTGAGCCAAGCAAGCAGTCTTGTGAGCCCTATAAATGGATGGCCCTTCCCCCAGGACAACAGGACTCAAGATTAGGTCTTAGACGGACAGACTTCTGACCTGCTTGGAGTCCTTGGTGAGAGTGTTTTCGTTTTTCCTCCAAGTAGATCCTTTTGTGAAATCCTTAGGGCTTTCCAAGGAGAGTGGAGATCATGAATCATCTTCCTTTGTGTCACCTAGATGGATTCCAACTACAGCATTCTGTCTTGATATTGAATTGAGTATTGGGAGTGAGACACTCAAGGGAACATTGAACCCGTGTGACAATATGCAATAGGTCAATATGTGCTCTTAGGTGGTGTGTGTGTGTGTGTGTGTGTGTGTGTGTGT